>JADBJO010008289.1:7500-15000 GCA_016801955.1 Conus betulinus | reverse complement strand
AGAGTGAACTAGGTACTTTAACTGTTAAAAATGAAATTCTCTCTCTCCCTCTGTCTGTCTGTCTGTCTCTCTCTCTAAGTTATGCCTCACTCAGCACGGTGCCTAGAAATAACTTAGTGTTTCCACCCTCCCGAAAAAAAAAAACAACAAAAAAAAACAGCCCCTTCGACATGCTGGAAGAAGCCAGGATCCATTTCCACTACGATCCCGGCAAAAAAAGACAAGGACGCGCGGGTACCCGGATGTTCCCAACGCCTCATTGGGCGACAAGCCAACGACGACGACGACGAAGAAGAAGAAGCCTCGTGTCCGTCGTGCTGCGTCTCTCTCTAACCTGGTCTCCAACATCCTGAACCACATCGACTGGCAGGCCAACGTGTCCGCCAGCATTCCCTTCAGCCTGGGCGGCGAGGATGGGTAAGATGGCTATAAGATGGACAAGAGAGTTTGAACTCTTAACCCAATCAAGTCACAGCCAAAATGGACCAGTTGTTCCTCAGATCACACGATTTTTTTGGCAATTTTCAAAAAAATCATACAAAAATCAACCACTTCACCTATAGGAACATGAAACATACACCACTGGATAGAAAGAACAATGTGATTATCAAAGCTGCTTAACCCTCAGTGAGGACGCCACACAGTTCACATGATGTAAGTAATCCAAAATGATACACATTTGCAGAAAAACGAAAACTTTTTGTGCACACTGTAATCCTACTTTTTCAGGTTGTCTGTCCTCCCGCACAAGTTCAAGTACACGTCTGAAGCACTTGGTATGACCTAAAGAGAATAGTATGTTTATGACAACTGCATAAAACACAATAATTTGACCACAAAATGCTCGATCCACTCAAAATGGTGTGATCGTGTTCAAAATGGTGTGATCGTGGGAACTGAGAGTAGGACAATTCAAATCCATATAAAACTACTACAGAATACACGAAGAACGGTCTAATGGAAGCAACTGCAAAAAAAGGCCTTAAGCTGTCCCTGAAACGAGATTTATTGCCCTTTAATAAAAGGCGGTATGATTTCAAGATCGTCAAACTCTACCGGAAGTATGCGTCCGACACCCCTTCAAGCGATGTGAACAGTGTCGGAAACCCGCTTCCGACAAGACTCGATTGAGTAAAAGAAGACTGCTTACCTCTTGTTCAAAATTCTTGAGGTGTTTTTTTTTTCTTCTTTTTTTCATGTCTGTACATCATTCATTTAACTATGTCTTTGTTATGTTCCAAAATACCAGAACTCCTGAAAACGACCTTGAGTCCATGAACTTGGCCTTGCATAAAGAGTTGGGGTCAGAAGAATTTGTCCTTGACCCGGGGTCAGAATGCATCGGAGGTCAAGGACGATTTCGTTCTCTACCTGGACAACCCGAACGGGAACAGCGAATTGACGTACACCTTGTGAGTACTGTATGAATGGCCGTGTACGTGTCACTTTGCGAATGGTTCATTTCTTCAACGATAACGTTCATTCCCAGCACTCCTAATCCTGAAATGTAACAAACTCCTGATGTAATGAATTGATGCCACAGCTTATTATCCTGCCAAAGGTAAAACAACAACAACAACAACAACAACAACAAACAAACTGTTTTGTAATTTGTCGACAGTCTTTCGAAATCACTTCGTCACAGCAGATTTGACCTTATCGACCGTATCAAGAATATCCCAGACTGCTACTGTTCGTCTTTTGAATAGAAAATAGCGGGGTTTTATTTAGCTGTTTGTTTATTTGTTTGAGTAGTTTGAACATGTGAACCATGCATGCTATATGTATTGAGTACATATGGGTAAGGCTAGGATTTTTTTTTTTTTTTTTTTTTGTCAATGTAGCCGATACTGATGGCAAAGTCAAGCCGCCAGGACGGCAAGTCGCGAGTCAGTGGGAACACGGGGTAGGACGGGAATCGAATTTCAAAGACATGAACATGTTTGTTTTGATCGCTCGATTGGCGTGTACAAAATAAAGTGGCTGTGCTCGGCTTCGTTGGGCGTTTTGCGCGTGCATCCCTCCTCACCCCCTCCTTCACCCTGGCAAGGTAAAAAAAACGCATGGTTCAGACGACTGCCATTCCAACAGTCTACCGCCCTCTGTGTGTGTGTGTGTGTGTGTGTGTGGGGAGAGAGAGAGAGAATGGGAGAGAGAGAGAGACAGACAGACAGACAGACAGGCAGACAGACAGAGAGAAAGCCGAATATGTATATAGCACTAATTCCAATGGGTACAGAACGTTTCAATCGTTGGTAGTAAACATGACGTCATACAGTGCGTGTGGGCAGTTAAGTTGTAAACTCTGTAAGAACTTACACTAGTGCAGAGGGGGGGGGGGGGGGGGGGGGGGGGGGGGGGAGGGGGTTGTCGTCCACGGTAGTGTAGCGATTTGACAAATTACTCTAAGATAATTACTCTAATCTGGAACGTGATCACTCTCAAAAAGTGCGCGTGGTGTAGAAGACTTAAGCGTACGCAATTGTAGGCTTATGCTGGCAGCCGTTTTAATGTGATTTTGGTTCTGAAACCCCTTTTAACATAAACATGTCTAAAAAAAAAAGGATTGCATCGATGTATAAACACTGTACTCTTTCATCCGTTCGTGTTCCAGTGATCTGGAGATAAAGAACGTCGACGGGGAGCCACAGATTGTCAGATACGTCAACCAGGTAAGAGTAACAGCTACGTTGTGATGGACACACTGTAATGTTACATAAGGGAATCGTTTTAGTTCTTGATGAGCTGAGGTGTTCGCATGGAGATTATTGTCAAGAATTATACGTGATCATCGAGATAGATAGATAGATAGATAAATAGAGATAGAGATAGAGAGAGAGACAGAGAGAGAGAGGAGAGAGAGAGAGAGAGAGAGAGAGAGAGAGAGAGAGAGAGAGAGAGAGAGAGAGAGAGAGATGGTACACAGTGTGGAAAATGTAGCCTAGTTCATCATGCAGTCATCTCCTGGAAACCCTTTGAGCCCAAATAATTTGACCTTTTCGCATAGTAGAGTTGCTTCTTCTAACCTTCCAACTCTCGGCATCATACTGTACAATCGGCTGACTCTGTGCGTTAACAGTTTCAGAAAAGTATGCAGGGGGATTTATTATTTTTTTGTTTAACTGAAAAGAGTGTTTTCACAAAATACATAACAACGCATTTTGGGCTCTACTCGAAAGGTTACTACAAGCTGCTACAAAAACTCAGTCTCGTAGAACGGTAGATTCCTAAAGTACTTACGTTCATTAACAACATGCATAGTTTTACCGTGGTGAGTCCATTTTTCACGTGCAAGTAAACCCCCCCCCCCCCCCGCCCCCTTTCCTAAATACAACAACGTTACTTTTATCCATATTCACCTTTAGATTGATGTTAGCCTGACGCTGCACGATGCAAACTATTGATCTGGGTTTGTAGACCAAACGACTGTTTCAGCCAGCAGAGCCACACCATCAGCCAATAGTAATAATGAACAGCTCAAAGTAGTCTTACGTAAATGTCGCACCATGTCGGCCTCCTCTGATTACTTCCAGCGCTAATTCGAGAGAGGGAGGGGAGAGAGAGAGAAGAGAGAGAGAGAGAGAGGGAGGGAGGAGGAGGAGGAGGAGGAGAGGAGAAGAAGAAGAAGAAGAAGAAGAAGAAGAAAAAAAACATCGATTGGGGGGAGGGGGAGGAAGGAGGGGGGGGGGAGGAGGGGGGGGGGGGGGGGGGGCTTAATCAGCCATTAAAAGAAAACAGAAACGAGGAGGGGGAACTTATTCAGCCATTACCATTCAAACGACTTGCATCTCTCACCGAAGCGTGGCTGTGAGACCATGTATGATGTTCAGTGTTGATGTGTACTTGATAGTTAGGGGAGATGTGTCAAAAGATGTTCGATGTATGTGGCTAGGTTTTGATGGAAGAGAGATGGAAGACGGTGTTGGTCTTGGAGAGAGTCAGCTTGAGTACTCCCAGTAATATATCGTCATGCAAGAACAATCAAAGCATTGTTATGAATAACTTAAGATATGTATTGATTCATATTATATGCATCCTGGACGGGTTGGGGTGGGGTGGGTGGGTGGGGGGTCTATCAGTACGACGTGCAGGCCGACCTGGAGGCAGACGTCTCGCTCCGCTTTGAGAAAGAGATGGGGGTGACCTACAACGTCACCCTGACCGCCCCACCACCACCCTCCTCCGCCCCCGTGGAGCTGCTGCGCGTGCCTGTGGTCCGTCCCCGCGGGGGGAACCCCCTCTGCCCCCCGTCTACCTGGTGGTGTCCTACCGCGCCGTCAGCAGGACCGCCGTGTCCGCCTACAGTGCCGGCAGGAGCTCCTGGCCACAGCCTTCAACGCCTCGGGCTTCGTCACGGCTTGTGAGTCTGTAGTGTGGCTGATGATGGTGATGGTGATGGTGATGGTAATGATGGCGATGGTAGTAATGATGACTGGTAGCAATTTTGTTGCTGCTGTTGTGTGTTGCTGCTGTTGTTGTTGTTGCTGTTGTTGTTGTTGAGTAGAGTGCTGCTGTGGTTGCCGAGTTGTTTTTGTCGCCGTGGTTCAGCTGTGTTTCTGGTTTAAATTAAACAGTTTTATTTCCATGAACATACACACATTGAACACAAAAAGCACATTTGCCAGGACAACAAGAGGACTCTTATATACAGCCCTGGCAGTGAGACTTGCAAAAGAAAAACACGTGACTGATGGCGGCCTATAATACAACATACTACCATAACAGACAAATTGAAACATGACAAAAAGAGGTGGGTGACAATATCAGTATAGTAAAGTGCTATACTTGTAAACAAAAGAAGAGCCAACATTTAGAATCGGCATTTAGAATTAAAATGAAACTAAGGAAAATGAACAAATAACAGAAAATGGTGACAGGGCATTGCCTGTTTTGGTGTGGCTGCCTAAGGCAGTCTGGCACATGACACAATGTGTGCAACACTGGTCGTCTGCAGTGTACAGTGATCAAACCAAATATCATATTCCTGTGCATGGATAAAGACATAATCAGGACATTGATGTAAGCACTCCAGCCCCTCTGACATCCGTAACTAGGTTGATATAGATGAACGCATCGTTAACTGAAGAGGTGAAATATAAGTATGCCTAGGAAACGGTAAACCTTGAGGCTGCTGGTTTAGTTTTCAAAACGCTTTGTAAGAAGAATAAACTTTGAGCCATTTCAAGTATCTTAGCATTTGTTTCTACATTAAAGGAATGTTTCCTTGCAGGAGATTTCGGATAGAAATCTGATTTGGTGGGAGGTTTAAGACAGTATTTGCTCGGTGTGATTGTGAAGTGGACAGTGAATTAGGAAGTGTTCGGATGTTTCTTGTGGATATCGACAAGCGCAAGAAGGGTTGTTTGTTAGGTGCCGGTATATAGGTCAAAATTCGAATTGCTCATACCAGACGCATACGACAATGATTGACTTGTGCTTCCCAATTTCCATTTTAGTAATATGGTGGAACTGGATTATCACTAGTAGAAAGGTATCGTTTTTAGCTGGCTGAACGACTGGGACTGTTCGATATGCAGTGGGAGATTGTTCCACATGATTGAGGTAGATGGAAAAAAAAAGAGTTTTTTATAAATATCGGTTTTGTGCTGGGGGACTATTCGTTCTGAGGGCCTTCTTCTGGGGTAGGGGTTGACTGAGGAAACGAGCTGTGGCAACAAGTTTGATATGTAAGTGGGACAGCTGCCTTGGAGGATCTTGTAGTATGTTATCAGTTTATGTCTTCGTCGGCGTTCTTTTAAAGTACAGAATCCAGACTCTTTTAACAATTTTTCGTGACTGGTTCCACGGACAGATCCTGTGATGATGCGCAAAGCATCCATGTTAGATCTTTTAAAATTTTTGATGGTACTCAGCGCATCCATCCCAGATTATGTCAGCATAGTCAAATATTGGTAGTGTGAATGATTTGTACATTGTCTCTAGAGCCTTTCTGTTTAGCTTGTACTTAAATGAACGAAGGCAGTTTATCAGTACTCTGGCTTTTGTAGCAATGTTATGTGTTCACACCATTTACAATTGTCTTGCAAGATAATCCCAAGGTGTTTGTGCTGTCTAAGTTGCTGTAGTATACAACTGCTAAAGGTCAGATTACGGCTATCAGCATTTCCCGAAACACATTTAGCAGTTCGGTTTTAGACTCAGTGAATCTAACTTTCCAAGCTTTTGCCCAGGCGTCAATTTTATCTAAATCTGCCTGCAAGACTAACGTTCTTGTAGCTGTGTTTTCCATTACCCGAGACATGCTTGTGTCGTCAGCAAAGAGTTTGATATCTGAGTCAATATTCTGGATTATGTCATTTATAAATACTAGAAATAGAAGCGGGCCAAGGACAGATCCTTGTGGCACACCTTGGGGAACGCTTTGCTGAGTAGATTTTTCTCCTCTGATTACTACTGACTGGTAACGATCTGAAAGATAATCACTGAACCAGTTCAACAAATTACCCTTTATTCCAATGGCTTTAAGCTTAAGCAGAAGACCTCGGTGCCATACATTATCAAAAGCTTTAGAAATGTGAAAACATATGGATTGGACAGGAATACTTTTGTCGTAATCTGTCACCAGAGCATCATAAATACTGAGCAGTTGGTAGACTGTAGAATCCCTCTGAATAAATCCGGACTGAGCACTTGTTATAAGGTTATCAGAAATCAGGAAGTTGTAGATTCGGCCGTGCACACATCTTTTAAAAAGTTTTCCTACACAGCTTAAAAGAGATACTGGCCCGATAGTTCGTACACTCATCTTTTTTTTTTTTTTTTTTTTTTTTTACCTTTTTTTGTGAACTGGCGTTACATTAGCAATTTTCCAGGGCTTTGGAAATCTTCCTTCTGTTAAACAACGATTAAAGAATATTGTTAAAGGTGAGGATATAAACATCAACTGATGCGATCAACAGTTTTGTTATGAATGGAGTCAGGGCAGGTGGGCTTTTCTTGAGCTGAGATCTTTTATGATTTTTTTAACCTCAGGAACAGTCAACACTATTTCAGTGAGCTGAGACGTAACATTCGGGGTTATGTCGGGCAAGGGACTTCCGTCGTCTTCCACTTCACACTGGCTGACAAAGAAATCATCATTAATACGTCAGCCTTTTCTAAATTTGAGTAATATGTCGTACCATTCACGGTTATCGGTGGAATGTTATCTGCATCAATACCCTTTTCACTCATGAACTGTCTGACAATTTTCCGCCATTCCTTATGACCAAATTTAACTGGGTCGACAACTGTATAATTTAGTTCGTTATAATACTCCAGTTTCCTTTTCCTAACTCTATCAGTGACTTCATTTCGTAGTGCACGAAAGTTTTCTCAGTCTGTTTGGAGATTAGTCATCTTTGCCCTTCTATGAAGTTTGTTTCTCTTTTTATCAACCGTTTTAGTTCATTGTTGAACCAGGGGGCATCCCTTGGGCGAATAGTAACTAATTTAAATGGCATACATTGTTTTGCTAGGGTCATAAACTTATCCGTGAAA
>JADBJO010008289.1:0-2500 GCA_016801955.1 Conus betulinus | reverse complement strand
ACACACACGCGCGCGCGCACACACACACTCACACAGACACAGACACACACACTCACACACACACACACACACACACACACATTCACACACACACACACACACACACACTCTCTCTCTCTCTCTCTCTCTCTCACACACACACACCACACATATATACACTCACACTGTGCCATTACTCCCGCTCTCCTCATTCCAGCCGCCAGAATATACAGCCACAGCACTGTTGCAGCTGCAGCACCCACAAGGCGAATGCCGATGGTTGTTCCAACCAATCGCGAGCAAGTTTACAAAATTTGACTAATGACGTAGCCCGATATATTGATGAAGAAATGTTTTTAGCTAAAGCAGAAATGAAGAAGACGAACAAAGTTTACAAATCGGGGGGGGAGGGGGGGGGGGGGGTATTTTTTTTATTTTTATTTTTTAAACTTCTTTTCGTTGAAGATGCGTTCCTATTTGGATTTGAGCAACCGAAATATTGTTGCAAAGGTTTAGAGTTTAAAAATGAAGTCCTATCGAATTATGTTCCGCCACGATTTTTGATTCTCCCTGTACCCTTGTACTCAAAATTAATGACGTCGTCTGATTGGTCGGAAGAACCCACGGTATAATTACTCTCACAATCTACATGTCGCATGAAAGCAATGAAAATCACATCAACATGAGACAAGCAACCAGAGGAGATGCTGCACTGCCGCTGAGTCACCAGTGGTATTCCAGTGCTATCTGTTTCAATCCAACAAGTCGCCGTACTCAGCCGCATGAGTTATTGAAGGAACTGTACAGCCGCGGCAAAATGACTGTAAACGTGGCTTTTCAGATAATCTTAAATATGAATTTGTGAATTTTGGTACTCAAAGGACTCCTCGTATTTGCTCCGAGCATGCTTTTCAAGACAGTCTTGTTGAAATAATCTTTTTCACGGGCCTGTCCATCATGCCGGGATTTTAATGCTTTGTGCTGCAAGCTCGGACGGGCTCTTTCAACTGAAGATTCTTCTTCTTCTTTGGTCAATTTTAATTGGCTGCGTCAGATCTTCAGTCCTGTCGCCAAAATGAATTCCACAGTCTTCTTGAGGTCTGAAGGCCGCCGCAAAGCTGGGTCTGCAGCTTTGTGCTTGCTGTTCAGGGTTGACGCTGTAGAACATCGTGGGCCGGACAGTGCTGGAGGATGTGTTCTGGGGGATGTTAGTTTCGACTTGTGGTACTCAAACGACTCGTGTTTGCTGCGATTATATATTATTATTTTATATTGGGTATTATATAGCCTATCCTCGGTCGCACACCAAGCTCTAAGCGCTTTACAATAAACACATCACCTCACTCACTCAACGGGCTGCCTACCCAGGTACACGATCGCGCACGATAACAGTAAGTGACAATTTTTGTGGCTTGGTAAGAAATACTAGGCGGCTTTCTTCAATTTACATCAATTTTGCCAGGGCAGCGGGGACCCCCCTGCTCTTTTCGATGTTCAGCTGCCGTGGGTTCTTTAACGTGTGCAGGGGGGGGGGGGGGGGGGGGGGGGGCAGGAAGGCACACGGGTCTGACTCGCTTATAGTCCCCATCCGATGGACTTGACGTTCAGTTCGATTGTCATTCAAACTGGGAAAGAAAGGGGCGAGAAAGGCAGGGCTCGAACCCACGCATTTCTCACACGTTGGATTGGCAGGCCGAACGTCTTAACCACTCTGCCACCTTTCTTCCATGCGATGCATGCTCTTTTACAAAGTCTTATTGAAACCGCCGATCCATCGCGCCGGGATTTTGGATGGTTTGTACTCCGAGTTCATGACGACACTTTGTACAGAGGATGAAGTTCGTACGGTGGTTTTGCACGTGAAACTCTGTGCCCTGATTTCTCTCACGTCTGTTGCGGACGGGTTATACAGGTTGATGATCAGACAGGATGCTCGCCCCTGATAACCCCCAGCCAACTTATTTCCTGTTCTCCTTCCTCCCTCAGTCTCTCCCTTTCTATCACCTTCATCCCTAATCCTTTCTATCACCTTCATCCCCAATCCAGCGCTCCATACGATAAGCGCATAATGTGGCGTCTGTCAGCTAGTGCGCTCAGTTTAAGAGAGAGAGAGAGAGACGCTTGACGCTTGACGCGCGTTTAACGCCGCGCCATTTATTGTGAGGCCAAAGGTCTGTACACAAAGAGTTCGCAGCGTCACATTTTCGAATTTTCAACAAGAAACGGTATGAAATAAAATGAAACATAGTTCTCGTTTCTTGCATGAATTTAGTCTCAGTAAGGAGACGCCAGCCTTTACTATAGATATTCACAAAACATACTAGTTAATCGAAACAATATTCCTAGGGTTGATAGGCAACACTATTGTATACCAACATATATATCTTCGAACCTTTATAATACTAATCACTCAGGTAAAATTAAGAACAGGCCTATAACATTTCCTCTATTAATATACCTTTCCTAACCGGTTATATGACTATGGGCTGGGGTATTCTTTAAAAACACAATACACTAGATA
>JADBJO010008288.1:90000-98344 GCA_016801955.1 Conus betulinus | reverse complement strand
AAGGCCTCCGCCGATACCAATATAGTGGCAGTGCACACAAATAGAAAAAACAGAAATGACAACACACGTATATTGTTTAGAATGTACTAATCCTGCTATCACTTATTGTTACCTTTAGGCAGACTGTTTTGGGCTACAGTTCTATCTCTTTTTTCAGTGCATAATAAATATACTAGCAAGAAGAGGGAAAGAGATAGAAAGAGAGAGAGATAGAGAGAGAGATAGAGAGGAGAGTAGACGAGAAAGAGAATCGAGCAGAGAGAGAAGAGAAGTGCAGACAGACAGCAGACAGAGATAGACCGATAACATTTTACACAAAAAAATATTCAAGAAGAGACAAAAGCAGAGAAGTATTACAAAAAAAAAAAAAAAGAAAGAAATTAAAACGCAACAGAAGTTGATGCCGGCAGCAACGCAGTGTCTCCTCTGGTGGTTTGCCACGAGACGATCAGACACCCATTGCTTCCCATGGACTTGCCGAAGCTGAGGCTGCGACATGACCAACATTGCATAGCCGTGTCTTCTGTAGGGCATGGATAGGGGAGTGGGTTTGGGAGGGATGGGGTAAGGGTTGGGTGACAATCTGAATGAGCGACATGGGGGTAAAATACCATAAATGGGTATGGCAGAGAAGAAGAAGAAGAAGACGAGAAGAAGAAGAAGAACAAAAGAACACAACAACACCACAAACACCCGCCACCGCCATCAGCAACAAATAAACAACAAGAATTTCTAAAAAAAAATTAAATGGAAAAGCGTAAAAAAGCGGAAAACAGTCAGGAGAAAGATAAAAACAAACAATACAAATAAAAAGACAGGAAGAGGAAAAGAACAAAAATAAGAAGAAGCACAGAAACAAACAAACAAACAAACAAAAAAACCAACAAAGAACATCAAACAACAAAAAAAGGTTAAGAAAGAAAAAAAACACAATTACCAGTGTCCAGTCCCCATGAACAAGGAAAGAATGAACAAAATGAAAGCAAGGAGGTGAGAAAAAAAAAAAACGACGAGGGAAAGAAAATAAATAATGCCCCGTCACTTCATATCAGAACGAAAGGAAAGAAAAAAACAAAAAAAACAAACCAAAAAAAAAAAAAAAAAAAAAAAAAATTAGAAACAATGAAATAGAAAAAGAAGAGAAGGGAACCTCTCCCTTCCAAAGAAGCGCAAAGAAAGGACGAAAGAAAGAAAGAAAAAGAAAAAAGAAGAGAAAAGAAATGAAGAAAAAAAGAGAGAGAAGGATAAGAGAGGAGGAGAGAGAAGAGAGAGAGAGCGAGATAGAGAGAGAATGGGAAGAAGGGGAGCGAGAGACAGACAGACAGACAAACGACAGACAGAGACAGACAGAGAGACAGAGAGAAGGAAAGAAAGAAAAAAAAGGAAAGGGCAGAAAGAGAAGAGAAAGAAGGACAAAAACGATAAAAGAAAGAAAAAGAAAGAAAGAAAGAAAGAAAGAAAGGAAAGAAAGAAATTTACCTCTGTCTCTTCAAATTCCAGAGAAAACTCTGAAGCAGTTTCCGCCGCTGACATGTAAAAGTGGTGCCACTTCCATCGCCAACTTGATGTTACTCCAAGGGTTTTATGGGCACCTCAGTTCAACTGAAATAGGGAGAAATCGAAGTCCACAATGGAAATTGCTGTTTCTCATTGACCAGTCTTTCAATTAGTCATACAATTCATTAGTGAAATACCACAGAGAGGACAGAGATAGATAGATAGATAGATAGAGAAAGAGAGAGAGAGCAGAGAGAGAGAGAGAGAGAGAGACAGACAGACAGACAGACAGACAGACAGACAGACAGACAGAGACAGACAGACAGACAGAGACAGACAGAGAGAGAGAGAGGCGAGACAGACAGACAGACAGAGGACAGAGACAGAGAGACAGAGACACACGAGACTGAGACTGTGACAGAGAAACACACACACACACACCACACACACAAACATAATATCACCAGCACACAAGCACCAACCACACACACACACACACACACACAGATTGAGCGAGAGAGAGACAAAGACAGAGGACACAGACACTGAAACAGACAGAGAGAGAGAGAGACAGACAGGACAGAGAGACCCAGCGAGGACAGAGACAAAGGGCTAGAGAAACACATCGTCAGAGAGAGAGAGAGAGAGAGAGAGAGAGAGAGAGTAGAAGGGGGGTAGACAGAAAGGTGGGGGAGAGAGAGGGGGAGAGAAGAATGGAGGGACGTAGGTGTAAGCAGACACAGACAGACAGACAGGCAGACAGACACAGAAAGAAAGACAGACAGACAGACAGACAGACAGGACAGACAGACACACAGAGGTAGGCAGACGGAGGAGAGAGAGAGAGAGAGAGAGAGAGAGAAAGAGAGAGAGGGAGGGAGAGAGAGAGACAGACAGACGAGAGAGAGACAGAGAGACAGAGACAATGACAATGACAATGACATCTTTTATTGACAATGGTTAAATACCCCTTATGCCAAGAGGGTACTGTCTGATGCTTCATAATTGAAAAACACACACACAAAAGAAAAATTAAATCATCAAAAAGCAAGTGTTTGTAATTTCTCAAACATAAGACCATCCATCAAACGTCCATGAATGTGCATGAAACTGATATTTCTGTAACAAACGTGACAGACAGAGACAGGGAGACAGACAGACAGACAGACAGAACAGACAGACAGACAGAAAGACAGACAGACAGACAGACAGACAGACAGACAGACAGTCAGACAGGCAAACTGACAGCCAAACACAGCAGTAGCAATACTTTTCTTTTTTTAAATACCACTCGGACCACAATGTTATTTCAAAATCAGACGACGAGGGCGATATACTTTTAAACTAGCAGTCAGACCGCAACCAATATTTCAGTTGAGATGCGGTTGATTCTGTTGTTAGTGTTTCCAGCAAACTGAATGTGTATAGGTTAACCCCAGGCTCCTTCATCCAGAAATAAAAACGCAATGTTGATAGCGTCTCTTGATTCTTCTTCTTCTTCAGCTACTGGCACACCCTCAGGATAAAGAATTAATTCAGCCAGGTATTTTTAAAGATTTTTTTCATTGAAGATAAATCGTTATAAAACTGTGTAAGCTTACAACAGAATACGATTTAACAGAATGCAATAGAATACAATGCAAATACACAATAGAGTGAAATACGAATCAGTACCATCCAATACAATGTTCTATATACAAAAACATATAGCACAACATGACGACGACGACGACAACAACAACAACAACAACACAACAAACAAGGAACACAAGTTTTTTCACAATACGTTGCAGTAAAATTGCATACGAAACAATGTGACTCAGTACAGTATAATCCGATAAAGTTTGCAATCATACAATCCACAGTGTTACCGTGCAATACAGAACGATAGACGAGAAAAAGAGAGAGAGAGAGAGAGAGAGAGAGAGAGAGAGAGAGAGAGAGAGGGAGGGAGGGACAGAAGGGAGGAAGGGAGGCAGGAAGACAGAAAGAGAGAGAGACAGACAGACAGACAGAGAAGAGGGGGATAAGAGAGAGAGAGAGAGAGAGAGAGAGAGAGAGAGAGAGAGAGAGAGACAGAGACAGACAGACAGACAGACAGACAGACAGAGAGACAGAGACAGAAACAGAGAGAGAGAGAGAGATCACGGTTAACAATTACCAGTTTCTGCGAACAAATCCACACAAATGATGAGGGTGGTGTTGTTCACTGTATCTATCTATCTGCCTGTCTGTTTGTCTGTATGTCCGTTTGTCTGTCCGTTTGTCTGTCTATCCGTTTTTCTGTCTGTATGTTTGTTTGTCTGTCTGTCTGTCTGTCTGTCTGTTGTCTCTGTCTGTCCTTTTGAATTATTCAGAGTGTACATTCCTGAACGCTCCTTTTGCTCTTCTTCTATTAATCGCATTTTTACGATCCCTCATTCTATTTCATTTCATTTCACGTTATAGCCGCAGGGGCCCATAGCAGGGCTGTCAACATGTCAAAAGAACAAAACCAAGGAGAAATTGAAACTCCAGATCACTCCTAACATATCAAACACATCTGAAAATCCGGTCTATTCTTCGTGCATAATCTTAAATGAAATAACAATATCTTGTCAAGATGTTCCCTGCCTCCTCTCCCCTCCCTTCCCTCCCTCCAGATGTTCTCATTCTACTATCTAATTCCATAATGACTTCTCTTTTCAATCTGAGACGCAGTCCCCCCCCCCCCCCCCCCCCCCCATCTCCCACAAGCCCCTCACCTCTTCAGGTCCTTTGAAATCGAACCTTAAAACCTTATGTCTTCTTCAACACAAGCATGTATTCGTATGTCCTTTCATGAATAGAACGAACATTGGTTTCTGTTGAATCTTGCGTATTGTAGGATTATTTTTGTACACATTGCACTGTCTCATTGATTAACCAAAATATTATTATTATTATTATCATTCATTATTATTATTATTATTATGAATACTTATATAGCGCCTATTCTCGGCTAGAGACCAAGCTCTAAGCGCTTTACAATCCACATTCGTTTACACAACGGGCTGCCTACCTGGGTAGTGCCGACTGAAGAGCTGCCAGCTGGCGCTTCATTCATTCGTTTCCGGTGTCATCCAGTCAATATCGTTCAATATCGCTCTCTCAGTTTTCTTACTTTCTTCATTCTTTCCATTTCTCACGCAGGGTGCATGCTATTTGTAACGTGTCATCCATACCAACGGCCAAACTGGCCTTCTCTTCCGAAAGTTGTGTGATGGGATTTTACGTGTGTGCAAGATGTTATGCATGCGTTCACACACGGAAGCTCGGTTTATAGTCTCATTCGAAGGACTGTATGGGAAATGGAGTCGGGACGTATGTTAACTCCGAGGGAAAAATCTCCTTGTACCGAAACGGCCCGGCGGAGATCACGAGTCCGGTGCTCTACCAACTGAGCTATTTCGGACCCCAAAATATCAATAATGCACAGGACGCTTATTTAATACAGAAGACTTAACCGACCAGGCACATTATTCCACAAATGGGTCCCCTTCAGATGTGACAGATACCAAACATAAGAAAGTGCACAAACTAAATTGTGGCTTCATGTGTGGTGTATTAGACATATAATACATACATACATAACAACACACACACACACACACACACACACACACACACACACACACACACACACACACACACACACACACACACACACACACACACACACACACACACACACACACACCACACACACACACACACACACACACATATGCATGTGTATGGATGTGTGTACTATATGTTCGAAAGAGTGGGATCTTTGCATGATTTCTAATTGTTCGCTAGTTGTACTGTATTATAGTTCGATAGATAGAGAGATAAATTGATATAGATCGACAAATGGAAGGATGGGTGCATATATTGATAGATAGATAGATTGATAGTTAGATAGATAGATAGATAGATAATGAAACCGATAGAAATACAATACAGTAAAATGTTGTTCCACAAAACTGCACAAAATCACTCATCATCCCGTTGACAGCTCTTTTGATGAGTCTGGCCTGTAAGTTCTAAAGAAGACATATGGGTCAAAATTCACCAGTCTGTTTGGTACTGTGTTGTTGTTTGATACTGTGTATTGAAAACAATGTCTCTTTGCACTTAGAATTGTTTGTTTATTAATGTATGCTGGGTAGTTTTCCGTGCCGTTGTAGACTAATTGATATCCATCGGATGTCTACAATTTAACAAAAACACACATTGGAAATATTTGATTTTCAATTCTGACGAAACTATTTTTAGATGTACGATTCCTGTGTAGAGTTATCAAAAGTTAAGCGTTCAGGTTATTTCTAAATTTCTCAATGTACAAACTATGATAACGAAATCACTATCGTAGATATTGCGAAATTGACCGGTGGACACATTTATTTCATTGTGTGGAAACAAGACTTTTCTGGCCTGTGGAAGCCATTTGAAATGTGTTGATGGCATCGGACTTTTGGTCGGGTAAAAGAAATCTCTTTTAAAATGTTCACTTGTAAAGTGGGCAAGTAATCTTTTAGATAGGCTAGTCAGTCGTTTGTGTTAAAATCTTTCTCGCCCCCCCCCCCCCCCCCCCCCCCCCCTTTTCCCCCCAATTTCACTGAACTATTTACCTTTGTTCAAGTACCCTTTTCGGGTGAAGAGCTAGTGTGTCAATGTGTACGTGTTCAGAAAGATTGAACGTCAATTTCAGCATCTACATCAATGTTTATACTCATAAATATACGCACGCATGCATGCACGAGCAGGCACACACACACACACACACACACACACACACACACACACACACACACACACACACACACACACACACACACACACGCGCGCAGGGCACAGGCAGGCACGCACGCACACGCAGGCAGGCACGCACGCACGCACGCACGCACGCACACACACACACATACACACACACACAAACGACACACAGAGGATCGCATGAGTCGAGCAAGCATACTGCTATAAACACACGTATGGTCATGCTTAGTTTGAACTCTATGACAACATCGTGTTTTCAACAGCAGAAGGTAACAAAACCCCCACCTTCCCCCCACCCCTCGGGGGGGTGGTGGTGGTGAGTTTTCTCACGACTGAAAGCAAAAGCAATAATTATTGGTCGTCAGCGGTGTGCGGCCTATGTGGCATCAGAACAGGCACCATTGAACACCGCCGAAGGGTCTGGGTAACAGTGCAGTATCTCCTCTGGTGGGTTGCCTCTTGACGACCTGACATTGACTACAGCCCAGGCATGGCGGTGCCGGGGCTGCAACAGGAAGGTGGTGGGATGGGGAGTTGGAATGAGCGGCGTGGGACCAATGTCACTGGCGGGGTAGGGGTGAGATGTTCGGAGGATAAAACATCATCAACAGCACAACAACAACAACAACAACAACAACAACAAAAATGTAACCCCTTCCTCCTACCTCTGCCAGGGCCCCCATTTCCTCCCACCTTTGCTTGCCCCCTCCCCCTCCCTCCCCCTAAGAAAATGTCGTAAGCTGAGCCTGAGGATGAAACAACAACAACAAGAACAACAACAAAAATGTAGCCCCCATCCTCCAACCTCTACTTGGGTCCCCATCTCCTCCCCCCCCCCCCCCTTGCTTGCCCCCTCCTTCCCTCCCCCCAGAAAATGTCGGAAGCTGAGCCTGACTCTCTCTCTCTTTCTCTCTCTCTCTCTCTCTCTCTCTCTCTCTCTCTCTCTCTCCTCTCTCTCTCCTCTCTCCTCCCCCTCCCTCTCCCTCTCTATCTCTCTCTCCCCCCTTCCATCTCCCTCCCTCCCTCCCTCCCTCTCTCTCTCCTCTCTCTCTCTCTCTCTCTCTCTCTCTCTCTTGTAGTAAATCTTTTTTTCTGCAGGCAAATTCATTAAAATTTTTAAAAAATGTTTGTATGCGCATATCATTACAAATCCATCATCCAATACAAACAAGAACGAGGACATCTAGGTGCATTGCATCAGAGAGAGAGAGAGAGAGAGAGAGAGAGAGAGAGAGAGAGAGAGAGAGAGAGAGAGAGAGAGAGAGAGAGAGAGAGAGAACTACAGCAAACTACAAGGGCGTTTTCCCACTTCCGTCAGCCAATTCACAATGTTACTATTCAAAACCGACCATAAATTTTCCAAGCGGCAGAAACCATTAACAGCCCGCTACACTTCACGTCCACTTCATAATAGCCATACACACAAAAAAGGGACATTCATCATGACCAACTGCACGCAAACACCTCCTACCCGCCTGACAAAAAAAACAGCTCCCCCAGAATGGGAAATCGCCACTTTCCAATCGGAATCGAAAAGAAAAATGACACCGCAGGACTTCTCGCTGAGTCTCATTGTCACGGCCCGAGATACGACATTGGCGACAAAAAGAAAGCATGTAAATTTGAAGACTGATTTCACCAGCGCGACGGCCTTCAGACCAAAATGGAACCGCTCTTTTGTACCAACAACAACAACAAAAAAAAAAAAAAAAAAGAAAAAAGGAGGGATAACTATAGCCTTCATTGTGGTTAGCGAATAAAAACCCATATTATATACGATTCCGCATCATATTGCTGTTTTGCCAGCAAGACTTTTTTTTTTTTTTGAGTGGGTGGAGGAGGCAGGGGGAGGGGGAGGGTGGTGGAGAGGCGGGGGAGGCAGGAGGGAGGGAGGGTTTTATTGTGGGAGGGAGGGGAGGGGGAGGAGGCGATGAGGTGGTGGTGGTGGCGGCGGGGGGGGGGGGGGAGGCAGAGGGAGAAGAGGATGGAAGACTCCCTAGAGAGGGACCCCAAACGCGGCGAAAAAGCTGTCTTTTCGCGTCGACAACGTTCGCCTCCGGCGGGACAA
>JADBJO010008288.1:77500-82500 GCA_016801955.1 Conus betulinus | reverse complement strand
GTCTTTAGCACCCCTGGTCTTCTAAAAAGTTTCCGGTTCTTCAATCTGAAACAGCTTCAAGTGAAATATTGGAAGGAAATATTCTAAATGTTATTCTTTCGCTTCTTTTCTTCGTTATCATTGACATCGTCGTCGTCGCCGTCACGTTGCTGCTATAATGCTGTTGCTGTTCTCACTTTTTTTTTTTTTATCATCATCATCTTCTTGTTGTTCTCCTTCTTCTTCTCCCGTCTTTTTCTGCTCCTACTTCTCCATGTCTCCCTCCTCCTCTTCCTCCTCCTTCTCACTCTTCTCCTTCATTGTCATCATCGTCATTATCATTTTTTTTTTGGTTTTTCCTTAATCTTCGGTCTTCTTTTTCTTTTGTTTTTTCCCCAATCTCCTGTTTACAATGTATCACTATGATCTACTCTGATTTTTGACAGTACAGGGAGCGTTTCTTTTCAATACTGTCTTTTAAATATGAGAACATTCTGAGCATTTTTTTTTAGTCATTGGCCAGTAGTAGTCAGTGATTGTCTTACCTCAGTTCCCTGTGTGTGTGTGTGTGTGTGTGTGTGTGTGTGTGTGTGTGTGTGGTGCCCTAACCTTGACATTCAGTCTCAGATTGAGAATGTAATTGTCACGAAAACCCTAAAGGGTCTGGGTACACAAAATGTTAACAGCATAGTATTGAGACAGGCTATTATTTAGATCTCTCTCTCTCTCTCTCTCTCTCTCTCTCTCTCTCTCTCTCTCTCTCTCTCTCTCGTGGGAGGGGGGGGGGGGGGGGGGGGGGGGGGGGGGGGGCTTGCGTATGTGCGTGCGAGAGTGTGTCTGCCCCTCTCCGTAGGTTCCATCTTTCTGACCGAGTTCAGTTTGTAGTCGACGTGTTCTTCCACCAGCATCCCTGAGCTGGTTTGGACAGCTAACAAACCCACATATCGCTGAACTGGTTTGGACAGCTAACAAACCCACATATCGCTGAACTGGGACAGCTAACAAACCCACATATCGCTGAACTGGTTTGGACAGCTAACAAACCACACATCGCTGAACTGGTTTGGACAGCTAACAAACCCCACATCGCTGATTTGGACAGCTGAAACGGTTTGGACAGCTAACAAAACCCACACATCGCTGAACCGGTTTGGACAGCTAACAAACCCACACATCGCTGAACCGGTTTGGACAGCTAACAAACCCACACATCGCTGAACCGGTTTGGACAGCTAACAAACCCACACATCGCTGAAACGGTTTGGACAGCTAACAAACCCACACATCCCTGAACCGGTTTGGACAGCTAACAAACCCACACATCCCTGAACCGGTTTGGACAGCTAACAAACCCACACGGCCCTGAACCGGTTTGGACAGCTAACAAACCCACACGTCCCTGAACCGGTTTGGACAGCTAACAAACCCACACGTCCCTGAACCGGTTTGGACAGCTAACAAACCCAAACATCCCTGACACACAGCTAACCCCACACATCCCTGCTGGTTTGGACAGCTAACAAACCCACACATCCTGAGCTGGTTTGGACAGCTAACAAACCCACACATCTCTGAGCTGGTTTGGACAGCTAACAAACCCACACATCCCTGAGCTGGTTTGGACAGCTAACAAACCCACACATCCCTGAGCTGGTTTGGACAGCTAACAATCCCACACATCCCTGAGCTGGTTTGGACAGCTAACAATCCCACACATCCCTGGTTTGGACAGCTGGTTTGGACATCCCTGAACTACAGCTAAAACCCACACATCCCTGAACTGGTTTGGACAGCTAACAAACCCACACATCGCTGAACTGGTTTGGACAGCTAACAAACCCACACATCGCTGAACTGGTTTGGACAGCTAACAAAAACCACACATCCCTGAACTGGTTTGGACAGCTAACAAACCCACACATCCCTGAACTGGTTTGGGACAGCTAACAAACCCTGCTGCGCTCTTACAAAGGCCGCAGACGCGGCAAGTTTCGGGGGCTTGACGGGCCGAACAACGTTGTTTCAACCACTGGCCGAACCTGCCCGCTGTATTGCGAGCGGATAGTTGGCACATTAGGACAGTGTTCTACCCGGGTTATCTTCCGCTACCAGCACTGCTTGCAATGGTGCAATCAAGATCTCTTTCCCGGATCAGGAGTAGATAACCCATGCGAAACTTGTTTCATTTTCCAGAACGGCGATTGTTTTCACTGACGTCGATTCAGTTGTAAAGTCGATCACAGAGAGTGGGGTTACTGGTGCCAATATGCAGTGTATCCGATTAGAATGACCGAATTGCACGTGCAAAACAGAGGCGCATGCAACTACCTAAAGTCAGTTCACTGTGCCAAATATGTAAAAACCCATGTTGTCAAATGTGAGCCTCCCTGAAAAGACAACAGAATAGGCTCGTCCCGTAAAGCGACGATCGATAGCGGTACATTTATGTCATTTAGGTTGAATACCCAAGTTTAAAGGCAGTTATCTACGTTATTATTAAAACATTCTTGGCTTTCTGCTTATGTCTGACCGGTACCTAAGGTTTATGCTGTGTTGATCTCGCCATGACTTCAGTTTCTTCGTTTGAACTGGCCTTAGCATTTTTGCAAAGTGTGCGCGCATGTAGCAAGATGAAAGGTCAGGTGTCAGAATGACCTAACAGTGTGTCCGGCGTGTGGCTGGCTGCGTCTGCGGGGTGTGGTATGTCTGATGACTGTCTCAACACAGTCAATATCTCCTACATCCGCGGGTCACCTGATCACCATCTGCATCCGAAAGTACAGCCATAGCCACAACGAGCTCAACAGCACTAAGAGCGGACCAGTCTGTGGTTGCTTTATCTTCATTGATGATGTTGTATGACAGGCCAAATCCATCATCACCCAAGCCTTCTATTTCTATTCCCATCCATCTTCATCATCCCCTTCCCTCCCCACCCCTCGCGTTTCACCTGTCCTCCTTCCTCTACCCCAATAGCGATACGCGTGCACCGATGCGTGCATCCCCAGCGTCAATGAACTGCCGCATCATCGCTCACTTCACATCAGAAGCTGTTTCCTCTTTGCTAACAATACTTTGTGGCGATAGGGAAGTAACGTCATAAGATTGGTGACGAGAACAGCACTCGGGGACATACGAACTTCGCCAAGGACAGACATTTTTTAATTTCTGCCAGGGGAAATAATTTTGGGCTTGGATTGAAAGAGTTACCTCCCATATCGTGTTTTTGAGTAGGATTTGTAAAATACGAATTATCAACGTTCGTCTGATCAGAAGGTTTGAATATTTCTTGAAAATATATGTTCTTTCGTAGGTATGTATATGTTTCAACCCGCAAAGCGTAACTTCCCAGATACAAAAAATGCCTGCCTTTGGCTCACAGTATATTTAGATGAATATAAGTCGCAGCTTTTGGGACCACGGTTGTGATTTCTATTTCTGTTTGATGCTTTGAGGTTGGACCCCTGTGAAATCATTATCTTGCGGCAGGAGCATACCTGAACTCATTTGAAAAGTCTTTTGAGCAGCAGGCTTGAAGTGAAATGGTTTGAAACATACAAACTGTGAACAATTTCTCGCGGACTCGAGTTTATTATTGTCGCATACAAGCAAAGGAGACACTTTTATGCGAAAAGAAAAATAATAACGACATAATTATAGTCATGCGATGAACAAAACCTATGCGCATGCAATTTGTGTGAAAGAGACTGAATGAACAAATGAATGAGGTTTTTTTTCAACGGGGAAGATACTAGCTGAGTAGACATTGCTGAAAAAATCACGACTTTCATAAAACATTTTAAGATGGAACGTACACATAACAATTAAGCGATCAAGAAAATCGCCGCTCATTCCGACACCCCGTCCACAGCCACAGCCCGTCGGCCCCGCCGCAGCCCCGGCACCGGCAATCCACAGGGAGCAGTCAATGTCAAGTCGTCAAGAGGCAACCCACCGGAGGAGACACTGCACTGCCGCCGAGTCACTTCAGTGGTGTTCATGGCGCCTGTTCTGATCTAACATACGCAGGACACCACCTACTAAGCCCCCTACTGACGACAATAATTGCTTAGTCGCGGAGCCGGCGTGAGTGAGCTCTCCCTCCGGGGCGCCACCACGTCCGTCCAACGACAGCCCCCATGGACTCGCCGATACCGGTGACCCCGACGGAACCAAACCAAGGCCACAGACGTGGAGAGGACATCGAAATTGAGGTCACCATGAGAGCAGGGCATGAAGGGCCACAGAATTTGAGACTTTTTTTTTTTGCTGATCGATGAGAATGAGGATGATTAAGATGATGCTACGGATTTCCATTCGGTCTGAGACTACATGACAGGGCTGTACTCTACGCTTCCTTTCATAATATATCCCGGCGTCAACCAGGCCCGAGAGATACAGACACCTGCAGTGTTGGTCATGAAATTTGAGCACCGCAGCAAACTCAACTCTGGGTAGGAGCCGGTCGGGGCAGAAAAACCCACATGACTTCTGATGGGATTCGAACCCACGACCTCCCAGCCGGGAGTCCGCGACGCTACCACTATTAACAACATACAGGGATGTGAGACGAAGGTACTATTTCAGGCATACATATTCATCTTCATAAACAATCTCCGCTCCACCAACTCCATCGGCAGCGATCCGTTTCAGCATCATTTTTGAATAGTAAATAGAACGACCAAGTTTTTGTCCTTTCTGTAATGTGTCTGAAAACTTACCAAGCATTGTGTTGAGAAATACTTATAGAAAACGACAGAATTAGCAATTGTCTTTCAGCAGGAATTTTTTGGCTGACAGGAGAAGCTTTCGCAATAGACCTGGTCAGTGAAACCGTAAATCACCGTTGGAAGACGACTAAGTATAAAGGTGAAATTTTGGTAGCCATTATACTGTAAACTTCAGACTTCATTCTGATCTCGTCATAGGCTTTTCATTGGAATATAAAATGGTCTTCTTTGTTTCTCACACCATCTGCACACATTACATATTAATCATCAATCAAATCTTCCAATTTTTTC
>JADBJO010008288.1:65000-70000 GCA_016801955.1 Conus betulinus | reverse complement strand
TCATTAGGGCTGAGGATCTGTTTTGCAGGAAGCTGTTTCCTTATCACTCGCTCCAACTGCCTTTCATTTTCCTTTTAGTTTTTTTTTCCCCCTTTTTCATTTTTTTTTTTTTTTTTTTGCTGGCTGGTAATGCTGGAGAAAGGCTAGTGGGTCAGGCTCGTCACTTCAGTGTGTGTCGCTGTCACTGCCCGGTCCCTTTTATTTTTGCATTTGGGTGAACTTCCGCGCCTGCAATCATTATATCTTGAACTTGCTTGTCTGTTTGTTTTACTCCCACCTGCGCCCCCCTCATTCTCCTCTCTCTCTCTCTCCTCTCTCATCTCTCTCTCTCTCTCTCTCTCTCTCTCACATCTCTCTCTCTCTCTCTCGCGCCTCTCTCTCTCTCCACACATCTCTCTCACCACGCACGCACACGCACGCACGCTCGCACGCACGCATGCACGCCTGTACGCGCACACACACACACACACACACACACACACACACACACACACACACACACACACACACACACACACACGCTACAGGATTGTGAAATATTACAACAAACAAGCAAAAAAGTTAAACGGTAAATTTCATGTGAACAACATACAGAGCTTATGATGTTATGAATCAGTGCGAGTTGGTCGTTATGATTTCTCTGTGATTTTTTCGACAACTTCAGCGATGTATACTACCATTCGAACGGCAGTGTAACTGCATGGTCCTGTACAATTTCTTCGAATTCTGATGGAAAACGGTGCTCATACAAGGGTATATCCCCCCCCCCCCCCCCCCCCCCCCCCCCCCCCCCCCCCCCCCCCGTATTTTTTTTTTCCTTTCAAAGCGTGTCTAAGACATAACTCACAACGTGGATTCGAAACATACCCCTAAGTCATGTAAACACGTTAATTTTCTCTTCATCCAGGCTGCAAAAACAACGGAGCAAAAGATGTGTATCGTGCACCCAGTAATGACGCTTTCATGAATGCCGCACACGTGCACACACCGGCATATAATAATAGATTGCTGAACCTTGGAGAAATCAGGGCGGTAGAGATGGACGATGAAGATGTGCGGGTGTCAAAACAGCGTGTCCGTTGTCATCGTGAAATGAATTTTAGATCGAAGAAGAGAAAGAAGCAGAAGAAAAGAAGAAGGTGGAGGAGGAGGAGGAGGAGGAGGAAGAAGAAGAAAAAGAAGAAGAAGAAGAAGAAGAAGGAGGAGGAGGAGGAGGAGGGGAGGAGAAGAAGAAGAAGAAAGAAATAGAAGAAAGAAGAAGAAGACGGCGTCGACGACGACGACGACGACGACGAAGTCTCTGATGACGATGATGAGAACGACGACGACGACGACGACGAGACGAAGAAGAGAAAGAAGAAGAAGAAGACTATGAGTACGACGACGACGACGACGACAACGACGACGAAGACGACGACGACGACGACGAAGACGAAGAAGAAAGAAGAAGAAGAAGAAGAGAAGAAGAAGAAGAGGGCCGACGACGACGACGACGACGGCGACGACGACGACGACGACGAAGAAGAAGAAGAAAGAAGAAGAAGAAGAGGAGGAGGAGGGGGAGGAGGAGGAGGTGAGGAGGAGGAAGAAGTAGAAGAAGAAGAAAGAAGCAGCAGATGGAGGAGACGGAAGAGGGGAGGGAGGAGGAAGAGAACACAAGAAACACCTCCGTCGTTAAAGCCTACCCGGGAGTGGTCTGTGAGAGGTTTGGCTGTACGGGCGTCATGGTTGTTGTCAGCTGTCCAAATCGGACCTCCTCCAGCAAATGTGCGCGGGGGCCTATCCCAGAAGAAGAAAAGCACACCCACACCTTCCCACCACGATACATGCCCGCCATGATTAATGAATCGTCCGGGCTGTCTCGCGTTTTTCATCTTGTTTTGCTACGAAGATGATTCATGTCCCCCCAGGTCTCTCTGTCTCTCTCTCAGTCTCTCGCTCTCGTCATTGTCTCTCTCTCTCTTTCTCTCTCCTCTCTCATCTCTCCTCTCGTCTCTCCGCCTCTCTCTCTCCTCTCTCTCTCTCAGCAATGTGGATTTACCCCCATCCACACACCCCCTATCCTCACTCTCTCTCCTTCCTCTCTCTCTCTACTCTCGATTTCTCCCGAGGACGCTCCCTTGTCAAAGCTAAACCCAACCTGGGCCCATCCTCGTCCTCCGGATCTCCTCTCTCTCCTCTCTCTCTCCCTCTCTCTCTCGCCTCTCCGACCTCCTCTCTCTCCCTTCCCTCTCCTCTTCACCCAAGTCTTCCATCAATATTCAATACCCCTCTCTCCGAATAAGTCTCTCTCCCTTCTCTCCCCTCTCTCACCACCTCCTCCCGACCAGCTCTCCCTGACGAGCCCCCGGCGTCCTCTCCCAATCGTCTCTCTCCTCTCTCTCTCCTCTGTCTCTCTCTCTCCTTCGGGCTCTCTCTCAGTCTCATCCTCACTCCATGTCCCTCTCTCCTCCTCCTCCTCTCTCTCTCTCGCTCTCTCTCTCTCCCTCGCTCAGTCCTCCTTTTTCATGTGGATCCGTACCTCTACCCCATCCAAATCACCTCTGTCCTTCTCTCTTCCAACCTCCCTACCCCTCCTCCTCTCTCTCTCTCTCTCCTCTCTCCTCTCTCCGGTCTCTCTCTCTCTCTCTCCATCTTCTCTCTCCTCTCTGTGTCTCTGTGTGTGTGTGTGTGTGTGGTGTTTTTTCATGATGATATCATTCTCTCTATTAGAATAAGTATCTGAATCTGAATAACTCCCCCTCCCCCACCACACACCACCTTCCCCTACCACGACCAGTGGCCCTGACTAAGCGGTTAGCGTAGGGGCTATCCGACTGGATCGTGGGTAGGTTCGATTCTCACCAGAGCCATTTATATTTGTGGGATTTTTTCGGCCAGTGGCTGGCTCCTACCCAGTGTTGACTTTGCTATGGACTCCCTGAGGACGACTGGGGTCACACAGCTGAGTTTCATGAACTTATTGCATGTCTGTCTGAAGACGTTGCTCAGTATTTTTTTTTTTCACATACCCTGCAGGTGTCTGCAGCTCCCGTACCTGGTTGACAAAGGGACACGCTGCGAAAAGAAATGCAGGGTAAACCTCTGTCATGCAGTCTCAGACCGGAATAGAATTCCATGCCACCATCTTCATCATCTCCATCCCCATTCTCATCCATCAGAATTAAAAAAAAAAAGTCTCAAATTCCGTGGCACTTTATGCCCTGATCTCATGATGGAGACCTCGGCAGTTTCAACTTCCTCTCTACGACCACGCCCATGGTGAGTTCATGTTGAGATCACCAATATGGGCAAGGTCATGGGGACTGCCGTTGTACTGACGTGGTGGCGCCCTCTGGGCAGGGACCATTACTTACACTGACAGCGCGACTAAGCAAGACTTAGTAGGTAGTGTCTTGAACAGGAACTATATTGAACACCATCAGAGTGACTTTAGAGGTAGTGTCTAGAACAGGCACTATGTACTGAACACCACCACAGTGACTCTGCAGGTAGTGTCTTGAACAGGCACTATATACTGAACACCACCACAGTGAGTCTGCAGGTAGTGTCCAGAACAGGCGCTATATATTGAACACCACCACAGTGACTGCAGGTAGTGTTGTGAACAAGCACTATATACTGAACACCACCACAGTGACTCTGCAGGTAGTGTCTAGAATAGGCACTATATATTGAACACCACCACAGTGACTCTGCAGCGGTGCGGGGTCTCCTCCGACAGGTTGTCCTATGACGACTTGACACTGACTCTCCCTTTGGGTTGCCGGTACCAACGGAACAAGCTGGGGGTGAGACTGTAGACAGGTAGCCGGGTATGAGCGGCGTGAATGGGGTGAGGAGGGGGGGGGGGATGTAGAGGTGGGCGTGGGAGAGGGAATGAGACGTCAGACACGACAGAAAAAATGACCCTCAACCCCCCTACTCCTCTGTCTCTTTCTTTGTCTCTGTCTCTGTCTGTCTCTCTCTGTCTGTCTGGTGTCTGTCTCTCTCTCTCTTCTCTCTCTCTCTCTCTTGTCTCTCTCTCTCTCTCTCTCTCTCCTCTCTCTTGCCTCCTCCCCATCTTTCCTCCCCCCTTCCCCCCCCCTTCCCCCACCGCCTGCCCACCCCCCCCCCCCCCCCCCCCCCCCCCCCCCCCCCAAAAAGTATCACAGTCTCGTAAGCTGAATCAGAACACCACCGAAATGACTCAGAAAAAGCGACAGTCTTCTCCAGGGTTGTCCACAAGGCGACCTGATGTGAAAATAAGGGTTGCTCGCTATGGACACGCCAGTCCATCAGGCTAGGACAGAAAGATGCTAGGGTGTATAGTAGCGCCAGTCCTCAGGCTAGGACAGAAAGATGCTAGGTGCAACGCTAGTCCATCAGGCTAGGACAGAAAGATGCTAGGTGCAACGCCAGTCCATCAGGCTAGGACAGAAAGATGCTAGGTGCAACGCCAGTCATTAGGCTAGGACAGAAAGATGCTAGGTGTATAGTAGCGCGCAGTCCTCAGGCTAGGACAGAAAGATGCTAGGCGTAGCGCCAGTCCTCAGGCTAGGACAGAAAGATGCTAGGTGTATAGTAGCGCCAGTCCTCAGGCTAGGACAGAAAGATGCTAGGTGTATAGTAGCGCCAGTCCTCAGGCTAGGACAGAAAGATGCTAGGTGTATAGTAGCGCCAGTCCTCAGGCAAGGACAGAAAGATGCTAGATGTATAGTAGCGCCAGTCCTCAGGCTAGGACAGAAAGATGTTAGATGTATAGTAGCGCCAGTCCTCAGGCTAGGACAGAAAGATGCTAGGTGTAGCGCCAGTCCGCGTGCCACTAAGGACGCATGGAACACTGGACAGAAATCAACAACAACAATAACGACAACAACAACGACAAAACTCCATGGTGGATATATCCCATTTCCGCTCAGTGTGATTTCAGTCTGCATGTGCGCTAGACAAAGCGGTGCCGTATGAGGCATTCGTTTGGATTTATGGGCATGTTAATGTCTTACCATGGCAGTAGAAGT
>JADBJO010008288.1:50000-60000 GCA_016801955.1 Conus betulinus | reverse complement strand
GTTGACTGCAATATTTCGCTATATTACAACTTTTCTCAATCAACACTGGCTCTCTGACGAACAAAACAGCATTGAATTCCGTGGTTGTGGAACTGAAGAAGAGTTCGCTGGAAAAGAGTCAACCGGAAAGTTTGTCTATTTTAAATCAAAAGACTACGCCAGTCTGGGATGGAGTTGATTTATGTGTGTGTACATATTCTGTTGCTGTCGCTACGTGGGTGTCTTCGCTCGTACGAAAAGGTCAAGGTCGAGACTTCTCATATTTTTCAAGAACGTTTTCTTGTTTGTTCCCGTGTCTCTTTTTCCTGCACGAGTTTCTAGGTGAAAGGGTACCACAAGCAGCACGAATTTGAAATACATGAATTTTTTTGAGAAGGGTAAAAGTGATGAACCTTTATTACCGTGATGCAGTTGTTAGCATCATGAAATGCGGGCTGGGAGATCGTGGGTTCGATTCGCATCAGAGCCATTTATTTGTGTGATTGTTCTGCCCTGAACGGCGTCCAAACAGCTTCTATCCACTTTGCCATGGCTTCCACTGGGAAAGACTGAAATCACACACTCGAGCTTCGTCCACCTAATGGACGCGTCTTTGAAAGCGCTGCTCAAAATTCCGGACCAACACCGCGGATTTTTGTATCTCTCTCGGACCTGGTGGACACTGAAATGTATCATTGAAAGGGAGCGTAGAGTACAGCTCTGTCATCAAGTACCTGACCTCAATGGAACTCCATAGTATCATTCTCATTATTATTTCTTCGATCAGCACAATAGAACGGTCCAAACGTTGGTGTCCCTTCATGCCCTACTCTCACAGTAAACTCAGTATCGATTCCCTTTCCTCGTGTATGCCTTTAGTAAGTACAGGTCGACGACGTTGGCATCGGAAAGTTCATGAGGACTGTCAAGGGACGGATTTCTTTCTTTTTTCTTTCTTTCTTTCTGCGTACGCAGGCTGATACTCCTGTAGACACTACCTGTACAGGCAGTGGAGTTTGGTGTGTATGACCGTTTTTTTTTATCCCCCCATTAAGGCAGCCATGCTCCATCTTTGGGGAAGGTGCATGCTATGTGTAACATGCATCTATACCAACGGCCAAACTGGCCTTCTCTTCCGAAAGTTGGTGATGGGATTTACGTGTGTGCAAGATGTTGTGCGTGCGTTCACACACGGAACCTCGGTTTATAGTCTCATTCGAAGAACTGTATGGGGAATGGAGTCAGAACCAATGTTAATTCCGAGGGAAAAATCCCCCTGTACCGAAATGCGAACCCGTAACCCCAGGATCAAGAGTCCGGCGCTCTACCAACTGAGCTAGTCCGGCCCCCGTGGGACGGATGTGGTGGCACCTTCCGGAGGGATACGCTCCCTCACGATGGCTACGCGACTAAGAAACTGTCGTCAGGAAGGGGTTTATTTCAGGTTGTCCTGTATATGTTGGGGAAGTACAAGCAGCATTGGACTGATTCTTTCTTTCTCGTGCGTACATTGTACGGGTTAAGTCACACAGCCTTTGCTCGTGTGTGCGTTGCAAGAGTTATTTCACCGAGTTTCTGCTCAAGTGTACATCGCCAGAGTTATTTCGTTAAATGTTTGCTCCTGTATATATCACAAGAGTTATTTACCTGATATTTCGCTCGTATATACATCGCAAGAGTTATCTAGGTGAGCTTTTGCACGTGTGTACCTTGTAAGAGTTACTTCAGTGTGCCTTTCCTCGATTTTTACACACACAAAAAAAAACACACAAAAAACAATAAAAATCGGTCGTGATCTCTGGTTGCAAAGTTATGGCTCATGAATACGTGTCATGAAGGAAAAGAAATGTCAGCTAAAATAAGAAAACAAACAAACAAACAAACGAGAACTGCTTCGTTAATTAACCACGTTGTGGACCTATGGAGCGTATCCTTGAAGACTTGCGGCAAGTTGAAATGGTCTCAATAGTAAGCCCTGAAGCCCTTTTTGATAGGCACGCGATGATGGTGCACACAGAAACACATCTTGAGCACGTCATGACATTATTTCAGATTTTAAGACAGGCCTACTGAAATCAGTGGCTGCAGACACCACACCACTAACCCCAGCCCCAAAACCCCCTTCACGCCTCTGTCTGTGTGTGTGTGTGTGTGTGTGTGTGTGTGTGTGTGTGTGTGTGTGTGTGCGCGCGCGCGCGCGTGCGCGTGCATGTGTACGTGCATGCGTGTGTGTGTGTGTGTGTGTGTGTGTGTGTGTGTGTGTGTGTGTGCGCGCGCGAGCGTGTGCTTGTGTGGTACGTGCGTGCGTGCGCGCGCGCGCGCGCGCGCGTGCGCGCGCGCGTGTGTGTGTGTGTGTGTGTGTGTGTAAACATGGTTAAATTCTCTCCCTTTGTGTGTGTGTGTGTGTGTGTGTGTGTGTGTGTGTGTGTGTGTGTGTAAACATGGTTGAATTCCCTCCCTTTGTCTGTTTGTTTCTGTCTGTCTGTCTGTCTGTCTGTCTGTCTGTCTGTCTGTCTGTCTTTCTATCTGTCTGTCCGTCGTCTGTCTGCCTCTGTGCCCTCGTTTCCCGCTCTCTATCCTTCATGCATCTCTTCGGCATCGCCCTCGTATCTTCCCTTCTCCATACATACCTTCTCCCCTTCTCTCCCCCCCCCTCCTCCCCTCTCTCTCTCTCTCTCTCTCATTCTCTCTCTCTCTCTCTTGCCTCCCCCCCCCCCCCCTCTCTCTGTGTCTGCCACTTTTCATTTGCCCCACGCATACATACATACATTGGGCCTATGTACGTTCTTGGCTGCTGCTCTTTTTCATTCTAAGAACTATAAATTACAAATAATTTTCTCGCACAAAATGCCCTGAAGGAGACCTTTGTGTTTTAAAACTCGCACTCCCCTCATAAAACAGCGCTAATAAATCTCTAAATGTCTGCATAAACTTTTCCATTTCCCATCTGCAGCCATTGCGTTATAGAAACGAGCATATCTGGTTGTCCAGTTTGCAGCGCCCATGTTTGGTTGAAAGCTGTCGTCACTTCCGGTGTCAGAGCGGCAGTGTAGCAGTAGACGACTCGAAATGTATTTGGATCAAGGATCTTCCGCATGTGAATATTGGCTGACGGGAAGAAGTCACATGAGTCGATGAGGATTTCAGTGTGTGTGTGTGTGTGTGTGTGTGTGTGTGTGTGTGTGCGCGCGCGCGCGCGCGCGCGTGTGTGTGTGTGCTCTGATGTAAACAAGGAAGTTTTCGGGAATTTTTTTTCTCCCCCCCCCCCCCCCCCCCGCCCCTTCCCCCCCCCCTCAACCCCCACCCCCCCCCACCCCCTTCCTTTAGTCAGACTTAAGTACGGCTTTAAAAGTGATTTGTTTATATCCGCTGTGTGGGTGTCTTTTTTTCCCTGTCAGATGTTGGGGGCCTTTTCCAACGCAGTAAAAGGCTAATGGGGTGGTAAATCAATTAGCGTGGTACAACACGGAGGAAGTTAAAGGGGCGCCCTTCTATGATTTTCTCCATAATTCAAAACTGCATCCTATCTAGAACACCGTCGTTATTGTTGTGGTGGCTGTTGTTCTGTTTGTTGCTTGTTGTTTGCTGGAGTCTGTAGACAGGGTTTAAGATACCCTATGGCGTCTATTTTTCCTTCGGGATTTTGACGGGGTTTAAATCCATAGATCTCAACATTTTATCGTTTGTTTATTTTTTCCCAGCATGTTTTTGTTTGTTTGTTTGTTTGTTTCTTGTTTGTTTGTTTTCATTTTCCTACAATTTTCGTACAGGATCACCTACGTGGAGTATCATATTAATCCTACCATCGTTTTAGAGAGAGAAGAAAAAGTTAAGGAAAAAAAAACAACACAAACAAGAACTGGGACAATAGAAAAAACAGAGAAACAAAAGATACATGATAAAATCATTAGCATTACAACACACAACACACAAAAACAACGTTTTGTTTAGATATGCACTAACTCCTCTGTTTGTCTAGATACATACACACCACTCTCCTACACTTGTTATACAACACACAACACACAAAACCAACGTTTTGTGTAGATATGCACTAACTCCTCTCTTCATCCAGATACACACACACCACTCTCCTACACTTGTTATTCGTCTTATACGGTCACCCAGGACATGGCACTTATACTGAATTATCACGTTGCCATGGTAATCTGTGTGCGGAAGGAATCTTAAGTGAAGCAGGGAACAGTAAACAATAATCAGAAAACAAGCAGGGTAACTTTTTCTCCCTTGATGAAATAAATACACGCCCATAACTTCAAACGAATGCTGCTTATGATTCCCAGTCGCCTCGTAGATATGACAAGATCATAATGATAATAATATAATAATAATAATAATAATAATAGTAATAATAATAATGAATACTTGTATAGCGCCTATTCTCGGCTAGAGGCCAAGCTCTAAGCGCTTTACAATCAACACTCGTTTACACAACGGGCTGCCTACCTGGGTAGTGCCGACTGAAGAGCTGCCAGTTGGCGCTTCATTCAGTCGTTTCCCGTGTCATCCAGTCAATATCGTTCAATATCGTTCACTCAAGTTCCTTACTTCCTTCATTCTTTCCATTTCGCACGCAGGGTGCATGCTATGTATAACGTGTCATCCATACCATAGATAGAGCACACAGAACGAAGAAGGAGACATCTCCCCAGAGAGGTTGTTCGAAGCTTAATCATCATAGTCCCTGTACCTGAAACATTTAGACAACAACAGCGACTTGAGAAAAATGAAAAAAACACAAATTTAGATTGGGCACAGCGTTTTCGATCTTGAGTAGAATCAAACCAACACACCGACGAACATTAACAGATACATGTAACCTTGCTTTGACTGGTATGAAAGGAAATCTTAAAAGAGGCAGTGATCAGGAAGGACACAGTAATTAAAGAACTAGTAGCATAACTTTTGTTCCCATTGATGAAATGAATACACACCCACAACTCCGAACGAAAGCTGCCTTACGACACTAAATCACCAAGCAGAAATGACAACACAGAGCACACAGAACAAACAAGGAGGTATCCCCCCAAAAAGGATGTTCTAAGCTTGCCCCATATACCCTGTGGCTGACACCGACAGTCTGTGCAGGTTTTCATCATCATTTTCTTTTTAATGAAAACACAAGGGTTGGTACTTTGTAGTGCATACATTGAACTGACTTATTTTGGTTTTCAGTCAGTTGCAAAATCTGCTGTTAACATTTGCTGATGTATTTTATTCATTTACTCCAGACAAGTACGTTCGCATAGGGAAGGGAGACTTGAGTATATCCATTTATTTTAAGCCTGGATAAACAACTACCCATTGGAGTCCAGAAAAGAAGCAACAGACTGATATTGTAGGCCAATACTTCTGATTTTCTTAGTATGTCATTCAGCTTTGTATGTGTGCTTTAATTCTCTTAGAGAGCGCCCTCTGTGTCTCTCTCCGTCGTCTCTCTTTGTCTTTCTGTCTCGCTCTTACACACACACACCCACACACACACACACACACACACACACACACACACACACGCTCTCTCTCTCTCTCTCTCTCTCTCTCTCTCTCTCTCTCCAAAACAAGCAGGTGACGACACCACCACCCCCCCACCTCTTCTTTACCATTACCCCATCCCCATTTTTTCCCCCATTTTTCTGACGACCGCACAATTCCTAAGAAGTGACAACTTCTCCCTGCCTTCACCCCACTTTTAACCCCAATTTCCTTCATCCCACCAAACAGCTAATTTTCGATTAGTTCAGGCGGGAAGCGGAGGGGTGCCGTTATGACACCTGTCACTATACACTGCATGTCCAGGACATGGCACACGTCTTCCAGACACTCTATGAATCGATCGTTGCACTCGCACTCAAACAACCGCGCCAGCCATTTTCTGGCGAAAGCTGGAGTTCTCAGCGGTTTCATTTCAGGAAAAAAAAAATAGTGTGTCCATACATGGCGTACGCACAACAAAAACAAAACACGACCAGCCGCCGTGGCGAAGTGGTTAGCGTCGCGGACTCCCGGCTGGGAGGTCGTGGGTTCGAATCCCATCAGAGTCATGTGGGTTTTTCTGCCCCGACCGGCTCCTACCCAGAGTTGAGTTTGCTGCGGACTCAGTTGGGAAGACTGGGACCACACAGTCGAGTTTTATCCACTTAATGGATGCGTTTCTGAGAGTATGCTCAAATTTCCTGACCAACACTGCAGGTGTCTGTATCTCTCGGGCCTGGTTGACGCCGGGATATATTATGAAAGGAAGCGTAGAGTACAGCCCTGTCATGTAGTCTCAGACCGAAATGGAAATCCGTAGCATCATCTTAATCATCATCATCCTCATTGTCATCGATCAGCATAAAAAAAGTCTCAAATTTATATGGCCCTTCATGCCCTACTCTCATGGTGACCTCAGTTTCGATGTCCTCTCCACGTCTGTGGCTTTGGTTTGGTTCCGTCGGGGTCACCGGTATCGGCGAGTCCATGGCGGCTGTCGTTGGACGGACGTGGTGGCGCCCTCCGGAGGGAGAGCTCACTCACGCCGGCTCCGCGACTAAGCAATTATTGTCGTCAGTAGGGGGCTTAGTAGGTGGTGTCCTGCGTATGTTAGATCAGAACAGGCGCCACTGAATACCACCGAAGTGACTCGGCAGCAGTGCAGTGTCTCCTCCGGTGGGTTGCCTCTTGACGACTTGACAGTGACTGCTCCCTGTGGATTGTCGGTGTCGGGGTTGCTTCGGGGCCGACCGGGCTGTGGCTGTGGACGGGGTGTCGGAATGAGCGGTGTGGGTGCACAGCCTCTGAGGTGGCGCAGAGATTGGGACAGCAAAAAAAACAAACAAACAAAAAAAAAAAAACAAAAAAAAAAACACGACGCATAAACAAAAACACAAGCGGGTATACGCACGCGCAGGCACGCGCGCGCACACACACACACACACACACACACACACACACACACACACACACACACACACACACACACACACACACACACACACACACACGCACGCACGTACACACACACGCACGCACGCACGCACACATATATACACACAGGCGCATGCGCACACGCACACACACACACACACACACACTCCCTCTCTCTCTCTCTCTCTCTCTCTCTCTCTCTCTCTCTGGACACAATCTGTCTCAGGTCCATCATTTTCTGTAAATGAAATCTTCCCCTTCCCACCCCACCCCCTCCAATCCCTACCCTTGCATACACGTGCCGTCACTCTAAAGTGCACATTCACTCCCACATTCCAAAAAGAAAAAGTGTAAACAATTTCATGCCAGATCTCATATCATTGCAAACGAAGAGAAGAGAGCGAGAGAGAGAGAGAGAGAGAGAGAGAGAGAGAGAGAGAGAGAGAGTCCAGAAGGCGAGCCATTTCTCTGTTGCAGCTACTTGGCTTATACCCCCCCCCCCCCCCCCCACCCCCCACCCACTCACACCTCTACCTACCCGTATCTCCCAGCCTTTCCCTTCCCTGTGAGATCCATCTTCACCCCTCCAACCCCCCCCCCCCCCCCCCCCTTCCCAAACGCCCCAAAACTCACCTGTCTCAATTTCTATCTTCATCGGTTTTGGTTTTGTTTGTTTATTGGTTTGTTTCTTTTTAACTTTTTTTCCATGACCAGATACTGCTTCTGTGGACTCAGTAATGTATTTATTCATTGATCGTTACACCACCTCGGATGGACATTCCTACAAAGCCGACGTAAGATGGCGCAAGGCTCACCATAATGTCCAAAATCATTAACAACATGGTCCAGGTGGATTTTGGAAAAATTCGTAAAATCCCAGCAGCCAAAGTTGAGGGCACCTAAGGAGAAAACGGAACAGAAGAGTACACTCAGAGCAGCTTGCTAGACTTCAGTGTCAACGGGACTACCGGAGTTATTCGTTCCTCCCGCGCAACTATCACTGAGTGGAACGACTCACTGGGACTGAGGCTGTGGTTGGAGCCGTGTCTCTTGGCGTGTTCACGTCGGGAGCTCGTAAACTCCACCAGTAATCACAAGCTGGGTTTTTTTTTTTTTTTTATTTTTTTTTTTTTTATTTGCGCCTACCCCTCCGTCCAAGTGTCAGACTAATCAGCTGTTTGATTGAGGACACTCTACGGCGGGAAGATGAAGGTGAAGAGGTCAGTCCAGTGCTGGTTGTCATGGCAGCTGCTGGTCTTCAGGTCTGAGCAACTTGCTGTGCAGTGTTTTCCCGTGTCATCAAGAAGGTCAGCGTGGGGCATCCGTTTCCTGTGCAGGTCTGAGGGCGGGGACTGATGTGCAGTGTTCCCGTGTCATCAGAAGTCAGCGGGGTGGTTTCCTGTGCAGGTGATGTCGAGGGTGGGCTTGGATTGGAACCAATGCACAGGTGAACTGGTGGCGAGACGTGAAAATGGGCTGTGATAAGAGAGAGTGCAGGGACAGGTCATCAGAAAAGGAGAGAGTGTGTTGTCCCGTTCCTGAGAGGTGAGAGGTCGAGGATGGGCTTGGAGGGAACCAATATCTCCACAGGGGGAACTGGTGACGAGACTGTGAAAACGATTGCTGTCGATAAGAGAGAGAGAGACAGGGACAGAGAGAGACAGAGACAGAGGAAAGAGAGAGAGACTGAGACTGAGAGAGAGAGAGAGAGGAGGAGAGAGAATGGAGAGAGGAGACAGACAACAGAGGAGAAGAGCAGTCAGACTGAAAAAGCAAAGAGAGACTGGACAGATAGGAACAAACATACATGACGCAGGAGAGACACCGCCACGCACGCACGCAGAGCACGCACGCACGCACGCACGAAGCACACACACAGAAAACAAAACAAAACTTTGGCAGACAGACAAAACCAGGAAACGCAAGAAAATGGCTCTTTGTGGATGCAGATCAATCAAACTTACACACCACATACACAGTCACACACACAAACTCCACACGCTTCCCTCACCACCACACAAACACACATCTTGACACAAGCTGACCAAAGGAAAAAAGAAAAAGGACAAAAGAATGGAAGGAAGAAAAGAAAGCAAAAGAATGAAAGAAAGAAATGAAAGAGAGAAAGAAAAGAGCAATGAAACCCGAACGCACGTCGGTTTCACAATTTAGGTCTCTGTCAACGTAGCAATAATATTTAATTGAATGGCACACGTCAACTTCACCAAGTCAGAAAAAAAACACAAACTAAAAACAAACAAAAAAAAGCAAGACAAACAAAACACCAAAACAAAAACAAACCACCTCAGAAAAAAGAACAAACAAAGAAAGGAACAGAACAGTGTGTGTGTGTGTGTGTGTGTGTGTGTGTTGTGTGTGTGTGTGTGTGTGTGGTGTGATTTTAGCCCCGACGTTTGCAAAAGAGATAGACAGGCCCTGCGATAATATTTGTTTTGTTCATCAAAACCACTACGACTTCCTTTTTTATGGAAGTCTATGTCTGTCTGTCTGTTGTGTGTCTCGTCTGTCTGTCGGTTCTGTCTGTCTGTCTGTCCACCGCTGTCTGTTTTTTCTGTATCGACCTCTGATTTTATGTCTCTTTGCATTTCTGTCTGTCAATTTGGTTTCGTGTGAACACACTCACAGTCATGCGCTTGTGTACATTTACACGCATGGTCACACACAAACGTACAGAGAGAGAGAGAGAGGAGAGAGAGGAGGAGAGAGAGAGAGAGAGAGGAGAGACAGAGACTGAGACAGACAGACAGACAGACAGACAGACACCGACAGACAGACAGACAGACAGAGAGGAAGGACGGAGACACAGACAGAGACAGACAGAGCAGACAGTAGACTATAGTCAGATAGACAGAGACAGGAAGGAAAAAAAAGATGGGGGAACCAGTTACATGAACCAGAAAGAAACAAGGACGTTTTCTTTCCTGGACAGACAGACAAAAAAAATTACATGGGCACATGAATAAGGCATAGGTACACCCCCAGTTAACCCCCACCCCCCCCCCACACTCCTGACTATGATGTTCACAACCATTCTTTGATGAACACAGATGAAAAACAAGAAAGTAAGAAAAAA
>JADBJO010008288.1:32500-35000 GCA_016801955.1 Conus betulinus | reverse complement strand
TGTAACAGTATCTTAATGACGAAAGTCGTCTTTTTTTTTTTTTTTTTTTTTACACAATCAGTATACTTTAAAATTCATGTCAAAACTTTGGTATACTTTTCTCGAGAAGCAGGTACCAAAAAAAATTTCAACAATGAGAATGTTTAGAATACATACAATAGTAGTAACAAAAACAAGAATTCAATAATGACGACAATAATAATAATGATGATAATAATAATAATAATAACAATAATGATATTATTAATACAATAACAATAAAATAGATAAAAAATATATAGATAATACTACTCATAATAAAGAGCGATCCAGGGATCCATAGTTTGATAAGGACTCACATAAATGATCCCCCCTCTCCCCAATAAAATGAAACAAAATCAAAATGAGATGAAAAGAATGTATAATACGCAAGAAACAATAAACAAGTAGGGTAACTCTTGCTCCTATAAGAAAATCTAACACAGAGTAACTTTATTCAAGACTGGCACAGCCTTTTAAACTTGAAGAAAGTCAGACAAATACAAAGACGAACAATCTAATAGTGGGGAAAAAAAACAACTATTAGATTGCACTATTAGATTGTTCGTCTTTGTATTTGTCTGACTTTATTCAAGTTTAAAAAAGGCTGTGCCAGTCTTCAATAAAGGTTACTCTGTGTTAGGTTTTCTTCTGGGAGCAAGAGTTACCCTACTTGTTTATTGTTTATTGTTTACTGTTTTCCCTGCCTCATTTTATTTTTCACTATAATACACAAAGTAATGGGTTCGTTCTTGGCGATTATCCATCTTTTGATGAATTTAGACACAAAACGGGCATTTCCCCCCCTTCTTTTTAAATGCTTGCTAAAAACAAACAAACACAAACAGACGCCAGCCACGAATCAAAATGGTATTCATTCTCCTCGGTTGATTGGACGAGAAGTGAACATATTTGCTGGAAACATCAGATTATATGATCATCATAATGAATCGAAAGAAAACAAATTCGGAGAATGGGGTGGGGGGAGGGGGGCGGGGGGGGGGGGGGGGGGGGAGGGGAAATAGCTATTGCTAACCCCTGAAAAAAAAATAATGCGTCCCTCGAAATATCAATTTCATACACGCACATGAGCAAACAGCAAAACAGCCATTGATAGTCAAAAACATCAAAAAGCCTGGGAAATAGCTATTGCTAACCCCTTTACCATAAGCTGAAAAAAAGAACCTTCTGGGATGCGTCCCTCGAAATATCAATTTCTCTTCTGAAATAATACGAAGTGGACATAGAAAGGAGTATTACACATCAACAAAGGAGTCAATTACATGCCATTGATAAGCATCGTCCGTACGGATACGTGAAGGAGCATTTGGGTAGGAGGGGGGGGGGTTGGGATGGGATTTGGGCGTGTGTGCAAGATGTTATGCGTTCACACACAGAACCTCGGTTTATAGTCTCAAAGGACTGTATGGGAAAGTCAAAATATTAACTCCGAGGGAAACAGCTGTCCCCAAAACCCTGAACATTCAAACCCGCAATCCAATAACGATGAAACCACTGAAATGACTTTTCACCATAAGCTGGAGTTGTGTGTTTGTGTTTTGTGATGTGTGTGTGTGTGTGAACCTTCTGGGATTTCTGTCCCAATCTACTGTGTACCTCAGGCTGATGTTACTGCGGACGCCCCCCGTATAGAAAGGCAAGGAGCCCCGGCACCGAAATCCCATCCACCCTGTCAACAAAGGCAGTGGAGACACTGCACTGCTGTGTATGGCCGTTTTTTTTTCTAACATACAATCCACCTACCCCCCTATTAAGGCAGCCGAGCCGGCGTACTGCAACTTCGGGGAAGGTGCATGCTATGTGTAACGTGTCATTCCATAGCAACGGCCAAACTGGCCTTCTCTTCCGAAAGGACATCGATGGGATTGAGGTCACCATGAAAGATGTTATGCATTCACACACAGAACCTCGGTTTATAGTCTCATTCGAAGGACTGTTAATGCTGATCGATGACAATGAGGATGAAATGATCAATTGATGCTACGGATTTCCATTTCGAGGAGAAAAATCTCCCCTTTCATAATATATACCGAAACCAGGCCCGAGAGATACAGACACCTGCAGTGTTGGTCAAATTTGAGCAACACTCCCCAATTAAGTGGATCACGACTGTGTGGCGCAGTCTTCCCAACTGAGCAGCAAACTCAACTTCCGGTCGGGGCAGAAAAAACCACATGTCTGATGGGATTTCAACCCACGACCCTCCCAGCCGGGAGTCCGCGACGCTAACCACTTCGCCACGGCGGCTGGTGTAATCTGTTGTGTTGTTCATGTTGCTTTTAAACACACTGGAACAATTAAAATCAAAACTCGAGGCAGAGTCTTTTTAATGTGTTTCTTCATAATTAATAAAACATGTCCATTAAATGGACTGGGGGAAACGCCAGGCGGGGACAGGCCAATCGTGTGGGTCTGGGTTAGTTATGGAATTTTGTTGTTGTTGTTGTTGTTGTCTCTATGC
>JADBJO010008288.1:12500-27500 GCA_016801955.1 Conus betulinus | reverse complement strand
GGGGGTGGGGACTGGGTGGGTGTGCGAGTATTGTACGTGTGCTTTTTACCTCTGTGTCTCAGTATCTGTCTCTTTTTCTAGGTCTGTCTCTTTCTCTCTCTCTCTCTTCTCTCTCTCTCTCTCCATCTTATCTCTTCTCTCTAGCGTTGAAAGTGGAAAGATATGAGTGATGTCTCCTAATCAGTGAATGAGTATCATCACCACGTGGCTTTACGCTGTTTTGCTAGCTGAACAATCTTTAATGACACCAAACTCAAAATCTCTGGTCTCCATCTCTGTCCTCTGTGTGTGTGTGTTGTGTGAGTCCCTGCCTCTCTCCTCTCTCCTCTCTCTCCTCTCCCTCTCTCTGTTCCCGGTTCCTCTCCCTCTCTCATCGCTCTCCTCCGTCTCTTTGCTCTCTCTCTCATCAATGCGTTTGAAAGTGGTGATATAGCGTGATGCATCTCATAAATCCCATGGTGTGATTTATCACACCACGCTGCTAGCTGACGGTCCTTGTTTTTGCTAGCTGAACCTCTTACTGACAGGCTCCACACTATGTAAATCATGTTCTAGGTGAAGGGGGGTGGTGGTTGGAGTCCATCATTGACTGAAAGTGTGTATGTGTGTGTGTGCGTGCGCGCGCGCGTGATGTGTGGTGTGTGGCGTGTGTGTGTGTGTGGGTGTGTGTGTGTGTGGTGTGTGTGGTGTGTGTGTGTGTGTGTGTGTGTGTGTATGTGTGTGCGCGCGCGTGTGGTGTCCGTGTATGTGTGTGTGTGTGTGTGTGTGTGTGTGTGTGTGTGTGTGTGTGTGTGTGTGTGTGATCCAGACGCACATTGATGTCTAAAGAAAACGCGTTTGTCGAAGAGACGGTTGTAGTTTTTTGTCCCCATGAAGTGCTTCCAAAAAAATAAAAGCAAGAGAAGTGGGTGCTTTGTACTGTTTGTGTGTTTATTTGCAGTTCGGGCTTCTTTTGAGGTACACTGCATCTCTTTCACTCCTTTCTTTTCATAATCCTGTGTACAATTTTGGCAAACAATATAAACAAAATGACACGTTTTGGAAAGACAAACATCTCTCATGCTTCACCAGGTCTAAGATGAAAAGAGTGCTCTTGTATTCTTTAATTATCAAGCATTTCCCCTCCCGTCATTAACACAGTCAACACCCTCCCTCATTAAGACAGTCAAACACACTGCCCTCATTAAGACAGTCAACAACACACTGCCCTCATTAAGACAGTCAACACACGGCCCTCATTAAGACAGTCAACACACTCCCCTCATTAAGACAGTCAAACACCCTCCCCTCATTACGACAGTCAACACCCCCATCATTAAGACAGCCAACACACTCCCCTCATTAAGACCATCAACACCCCCCCCCCCTTTCATTAGGACAGTCAACACCCCCCCCCCCCCCTCATTAAGATAATCAACACCCTCCCCTCATTAAGACAGCCAACACTCCCCTCATTAAGACATTCAACACCCCCCCTCCCCTCAATAAGACACAGTCACACACCCCTCCCCCCATTAAGACAGTCAACACACTCCATATTGCCAATGTTCGTTCGTGGTGCCCCACTCTGAGCCAACATGTCCAGGGCACATCTGTTAACCCATTCAGGGGCCAACATATCCAGGGCACCATCTGTTAACCCATTCTGAGCCAACATGTCCAGGGCACCATCTGTTAACCCATTCTGAGCCAACATGTCCAGGGCACCATCTGTTACCCCCATTATAAGCCAACGTGTCCAGGACACCCATCTGTTAAGCCTTCAACTGTTTTGTCGATGAGCCAAGTGCGTGAGCGTTTCCCTTCGAGGGGATCCGCTTACGTCCATCCCCACGATCCTAATGAAACTCGCCAGTGCCGACGTACGACTCTGATGAACGCGCTACGGACATTGACACGGCATGGGACTCAGCACTGACGTCACCACGAGAACAGGCCATGGAAGACCCACTCTGAGCCAACATGTCCAGGGCACCATTCTGTTAACCCATTCAGGGGCCAACATATCCCAGGGCACCATCTGTTAACCCATTCTGAGCCACATGTCCAGGGCACCATCTGTTAATCCCATTCTGAGCCAACATGTCCAGGGCACCATCTGTTAATCCATTCAGGGCCAACATGTCCAGGGCACCATCTGTTAACCTATTCAGGGGCCAACATATCCAGGGCACCATCTGTTAACCCATTCTGAGCCAACATGTCCAGGCACCATCTGTTAACCCATTCAGGGCCAACATGTCCAGGGCACCATCTGTTAAACCCATTCTGGGCCAACATGTCCAGGGCACCATCTGTTAACCCATTATAAGCCAACGTGTCCAGGACACCATCTGTTAAGCCTTCGACTGTTTTGTCGATGAGCCAAGTGCGTGAGCGTTTCCCTTCGAGGGGATCCGCTTACGTCCATCCCACGATCCTAATGAACTCGCCAGTACCGACGTACGACTCTGATGAACGCGCTACGGACATTGACACGGCATGGGACTCAGCACTGACGTCACCACGAGAACAGGCCATGGAAGACCACGGAATCTAAGCATTTTTTCTTTTCTTTTTTTTTCTTCTTTTTGATGATGATTACTACGAATCTGGATAGCGAAGACGAGGCCGTAGAGACTACCACACAACAGGGCTACGCGCTTCCTTTCGTAACATGTCCCACCGTCGATCAGGCCCGAGAGAAAACAGACACTTGCAGGGTTGGTCAGGAAACGTGAGCTAACATCATCAGAGACGAATCCATTAAGTGAATGAAACTCGACTGTATGGGTGCCAGACCTCTCATTTCAGCTCAAAGCACACCGAAGTCTGGCAAGAAGCCAGCCGGGTGCTAGAATGACCACAGATAAATGTCTCTATTGGGATTTGAACCGATGACCTCCCAGCGTGTTAATGGGCTATGCTTATATCTGATCCGCGGCAGCGGGGTTAACGTTGATCTTTGACAGAAAGAAAAAGTGTTATGGAAAGAACACATGTGTCAAAGCTTGAAAGATGAATCAAAAGTAGGAACACGAAGGAATGGGGGGGGGGGGGGGGGGGGGGGGGGGGGGGGGGGGGAGGATGTCTGACAATGGGCTATAAGAAGAGGTGCTGGACCCCCCCCAGCCGCCCCCACCCCTCATCTGTCCTGGCTCGTGGGACCCCTTCTCCACAATGCTCAAGTGCCCTAGATTCCTCTTTACTTCCCCCCCCCCCCCCCCCCCCCCTCCCCCCCCCCCCCCCCCCCCCCGCACCCCCACCCCCTCTCATATCAGTGATTTAGAGAGGCGTGGGATACTTTGGAAGAGAAGCGCTCCCCCTCTCCCGTCCCCAGATTTGAAGAAACTTTTTGAAGAGAACCCACACACACACACACACACACACACACACAGCCACGCGCGCGCGCCGCCGCGCGCGCGCGCGCACGCACGCCACGTACACACACGCACGTACTCACGCACACACGCACGCACGCACACACGCACGCCACACACACACACACCACACACACACACACACACACACACACATGCTATACAACAACGACCGTCTAATATCACGATTAGTGGAAAGACGTTGAATAAATGACACACACACACACACACACACACAAGCACGCACACGTACGCATGCACGCACACCACACACTCACACGCACGTGCGCACGCACGCACGCACGCAACGCATGCACACACACACACACATACACACACGCACGCACACGCACGCACACGCACACCACAAACACACATCACACACACACACACACACACCACACACACACACACACACACACACACACACACACACATGTGTGGTGTGCGTTTATAACAAATTTTGAACAGCAGTCACATTACTGTTTTTAATACTCGGTTCAGCTGATTGTTTTAATACGGAGATGAGCTGTGACATTTGAAAAAAGCCTGTGGCGTACATGAAAAAAAAAAACGTTTGTTCTAAAGATATTCTTGTGGGATCCATCTTCAAACACAAAACGATCTTACTATAATTATGTGACAAAGGTCTTATCTCTATAAACTCAATGATGCCTGGTATTAAATGCTAGTGAAAGAATTTGCATATATTATGGATGACGAACGATTGCGATCTGAAGCATACAAACTAACCCTGGATATAGAATTATAGGGTAGGGTGTTTTTTAATTTGTGAGGGTATGTGTGAGACAGAACAGGTATAGATTCGTATGGTTAAATCAAGTGTTAATCAAAATGTTGATAAGCCATTTCTATTATTTAAGCATTCGATAGATGATTAACATTTTTTCTAAATTCTCTACCCAGCTTTCGAAGATGTATAAATGACTTTTATCTTCGTATGTGTGCTGTAGTCGTTGGAAATCCATCTTTTTTTTCGTGTGGTTTTTCTTATGGCGAACTAAAACTACAATAGCATAAAACTCTTTTCCACACAGTTATGCAAAGCCTTTAAATGCCGCACTGCTTTATGAACTTACCCAGTTAAGGTTCGGCAGTTATGCTAACTTTTAAAGAAATGCTAAACGGTTAGTGGGATATGAATATTGTAACAATAACAGCTTTCAAATTCACTTTGAATTATCATAAAATTGTATTCCCTTCAGAAGGGGCCTTGGTCTCTGCTGAAGGTATCCTTCTCTGTCTTTGTCTCTCTGTCTCTCTCTGTCTGTCTGTCTCTGTCTCTTCTCTCTCTCTCTCTCTGTCTTTCTCTCTCTGTCTCTCTCTGTCTCTCTGTCTCTGTCTCTCTCTAACTGACGTTACATGCAGTATTGGATACTTTCCCATTTTGTATGTTCAGTAATTGAATACATCTATTACTTTTTCAATCTAACATTTACATAATTCGTGTCATTTCACTTATGATGGTGCTGTCTTTTGTTGTTAGCACACGACTTTTTCTCTCAAGTTATTTGAAAGATTTTTTTTTCATTCAGTTTTCATGTCATTTCAGTGGTGTAGACCCTGCACAGGGCGAAGACTGGATGACAAAAAGTAGTATGTGGTATGCTTATCCGCTATCCTCGAAAATACAGATTATTGCCCCCACGCCTTGTCTGTCTTGTCTCTTTCTCTCTCTCTCTCTCTCTCTCTTTTCTCTCTCTCTCCTCTCTCTCAGTCTCTCTCTCTCTCTCTCTCTCTCTTCTCATCCTCACTCTCTCTCTCTCTTCTCTCTCTCTCCTCTCCGGAAAAGGTATCCAGTTAACCGAATTATCAATTTGATTTGTCTTCTCTCGCCCCACCCCCATCTCTTATTGTACCGTGGCCTAAGGCACTGGTATTACGCATTAAACCAAGAGGCCGGTCTGAGCTCGCTTTCCCTCTCCCTCTCTCTCTCTCTCTCTCCCCCTCTCTCTCTCTCTCCTCTCTCCTCTGCCTCTCCTTCTTCACCCTATCTCTCTATCTGGTCTGTCCCCCCACCCCACCCCTTCTCTCCCTCCACCCTCCCTCCCCCAGAATCTTACCTCTCCCTTTCTCTCTCTCCACCTTCGTTCAAAATTTCCCATCCTTTCAGAAAATATTCACTGACGGCTCCAAGTCTGAGATGGAGTGGTCTATGTAGCCTATTGCCCTAGTGCTTCTTCTCAAATGTTATTAGAACATATGCCTTCCGATGCTCTGTTTACTGTGCTGAACTTACAGCTCTGGTTCTAATATGAAGATAATTTCTCAATCTACAAAGAAGGACTTTCTGATTTTGGTCTGATTCGCGGTCAGCTTTGGAGGTCATAAGCTGGCCGTAACATCCATCATCCCCGAACTTCTACACTTTTTTTGAACTTTTTAACCATCGCTCTGGCTTGCGTTCCTGGTCATGTTGGCATCGGAGGGAATGAAATGGCTGACCGCTTGGCCCAAGAAGCCACAACAGAGAAACTAACATATCTATCCCCTGCATAGATCTGAAACCAAAAGTAATAATATGTCAGAGACCTCTGGCAGGAAGGTTGGAATACACAGACGGATTACAAACTCTTTCAGATCCGTCAAACCTAAAAGAGTTCCTCTCATCCACCTCTGGTGGTCGCAAAGAAGAAACGGTTCTATGCCGGCTGCACACACCGGCCATTCGTATTTTACTCATTCCTACCTTTTAAAGAGTGAAGAAGCTCCGTGGTGCATTCCATGTCATGTGCCACTCACAATGAAACGTATTCTTTTTAGAGTGTTGGGACTTGCATGATGTGAGACACAAACATTTTACAGCAGAATCCATGAAAACCTTGTTCAAAGATGTTCCACCTTATGCGACCTTTGAATTTTTGAAAGTGATGAACATTTTTCATCAGATCTGAGATTTTTATAGTGAAAACAAAATTTCGGGTGGGTTTTTTAGATGTGTTTTAAAGAGTTGTGTTAATGAATGACTTGTGAGTTGACTTCAACGCAGTGACAGACCTGATATGGCCCCTCTGCGGTCGGCTGGGCTATAAGCACCCTTACCTTACCTTACCTTACCTTACCTTACCCTCAACCCCTTCTCCCTCCCACACCTCTTACCCTCACTCTCCACCCCCCTCCATCCATCTCCCTCCACCCACACCTCAGCCCCCAACCCCCCTCACCCCCACCAACCCCACCACCCCTCACACCTCCCCACCACCCCACCACCACCACCCACCACCCTCCTCCTTTCCTTTTTTTTTTTTTTTTTTTTTGTCAGAAAGCAGCAGGAAGCAGAGGGAGGTGTGAGGGTGATTGATTGATTGTTTGCCTTGTTTCCTGTCATCGATCTGTCTGGTACCCGATCAATCGACGCAACGAACCACCCTCGCCACGCTCCACCGCTCGGCTGACTCCGGCGGTGGTCCTGATGGCAGTGGAGGGGTGGGGGGTGGGGGGGGGGGGGGGGGGGACAGGGCAGTTAGGCCGCTGATTTAAGCACTGCGCCAGTCTGTGTGCGGTTTGGTTATGTCGGTATTAACACACCCTCCTCTCCCACCTCCCATCACCCCCCATCTAAACCCATCACCCCTTCCTCTTCTTTCCTCTCTGTCTCTCTCTCTCTCTCTCTCCTCTCTCTCTCCTCTCCCTCTCTCTCTCTCTCTCTCTCTCTCTCTCTCTCTCTCTCTCAATACCCACACACACACACACACCACACACACACACACACACACACAACACACACACACACACACACACACACACCACACACACAGAGTATGAAATAAAAGTAAAATATCAAAGAAAGTAAGAAAGAAATAGGGAGGAAGGACAGAAAGAAAGAAAGGAGGGAAAGAAAGAAAGAAAGAGGGAAAAGAAAGAAAGAGGGGAAAGAAAGAAAGACAGAGGGAAAGCAAGAAAGAAAGAGGGAAAGAAAGAAATAAAGACATAGGAAAATGACAGAGGGAAAGAAAGAAAGAAAGAGGGAAAGAAAGAAAGACAGAGGGAAAGAAAGAAAAACAGAGGGAAAGAAATAAAGACATAGGGAAATGAGAGAGGGAAGGAAAGAAAGACAGAGGGAAAGAAAGAACGACAGAGGGAAAGAAAGATAAAACAGAGGGAATAAAGAAGACAGAGGGAAAGAAAGAGAGACATAGGGAAAAGACAGAGGGAAAGAAAGAAAGAAAGAAAGAAGAGGGAAGAAAGAAAGAAAGAAAGAGGAAAGAAAGAAGAACGAGGGAAAGAAAGGAAGAAGAGGGAAACGCCAGATGAAAGAAAGAAAGAAAGATTGAAAGGAAGAAAGAAACAGGGAAAGAAAGAAGACACATATTAAAAAGACAGAGGGAAATAAAGAAAGAAAGAGTGAAAGAAAGAAAGAAAGAATAGAGGAAAGAAAGAAAGACAGAGGGAAAGACCGATGGAAAGAAAGAAAGAAAGATTGAAAGGAAGAAAGAAAGAGGGAAAGAAAGAAAGACAGATGGAAAAAAACAGATTTAAAGAAATAAAGAGATATTGGCAAGAAAGAAGACAGAGGGAAAGAAAGAAAGAAAGAGGAAAGAAAGAAAGAAAGAAAGAAAGAAAGAAAGAAAGGACAGAGGGAATTAAAGAAAAATAAAGACACAGGGAAAGAAAGAAATACAGATTTAAAATAATAAATAAATAAAAACAATAGAAAAGAAGAAAGACATATGGAAAGAATACCTAAAGAAAAAAGAAAATAAAGGAGAAAAGAAATAAAGACAGAGGAAAGAAAGAAAAGACCATAGTTTAAAGAAAGAAAGTACATAGTTAAATAAAGAAAGACATAGGGAAAGAAAGAAAAACAGAGGGAAAGAAAAGAAATACAGACAGAGGGAAATAAAGAAAGACAGAGGGAAATAAATAAAGAAATACAGATTAATAAAGAAATAAATAGGAAATAAAGAAAGAAAGAATTTAAATAAGAAAGAAAGAAGTCGATCTAAATAAGAAAGAAATAAAGACAGAGGAAAGAAATAAACATATTTAAATAAATAAAGAAAGAAATACATAGCTAAAGAAAGAAAGAAATAGGAAAGAAAGAAATACAAGGAAGAGAATAAAGAAAGACATATTTAAAGAAATAATAAAGAAAAGGAAATAAATAAAAGACAAGAGGGAAATAAAGAAAGACAGAGGGAAATAATGAAATACAGATTAAAGAAAAAGAAAGAAAGAATTCAAAAGTGGAAAGAAAGAAAGAAATAATAAAGAAATAAATAAATAAATTACATAGGGAAATAAAAAAAGGAAGGCAATAGGGAAATAATAAATAAAGAAATAAAGAAAGAAAGAAAGAATTAAAAAAAGAAAAATAGATAAAAGAAATTTAAATAAAGGCAGAATTAAATAAATAAAGAGGGAGATAAATAAAAGACAGAGGGAAATAAATAAATATTTATAAGAAAATACAATTTTAAATAAATAAATAAATAAAGAAATAGGGAAAGAAATAAAAACCAAGGGGAAAAATAATAAATATTTAAAGAAATAAATAAAAGAGGGAATAAAAAAGAAAAAAAGATATTAAAGAAAGAAATACAGGGGGAAAGAAAGACAGACAGATTTTAAGGAAGAAAGAAAGAATATTTAAAGAGAGACATACAGAGGAAATAAATAATGATTGGGAAAAAAAAGAAATAAAAAGATAGAAAAAAGGAAGTAAGAATGATTTTGAAAGGCTTTATGGGGACATTTTAGAAGATACAACATAGAATTAGAGATAATAAGAGCATGAAACATAACAAGACAGAGCACATTATAGCGAGGAGCAGATGGGGAGGAGGAGGTATGAGGAGGAGGGGAAGAGGAGAAGAAGAAGAAGAATGAATTAATGAATGAATGAATCTTTAATGTTTGAGAATTAGGCTCATTGAAGGCCTTTTACAATTCTGCCAAACAACAACTATAAATTGAAAGAAAAAAAAAAATAAGAAGAAGAAGAAGAAGAAGAAGAAAAAAGAATAACAACAACAACACAACACAACAACAACAACACCAACAACTGGGACGGAGAGGAAGAAAGAACAAGAATTGGGAAGAAGATGAGAAGGAGTGAGAGGGTAGGGGAAGAAAGGAGAAGGAGGAAGAAGATTGAGACAAATAGAGTAAAAGAGCAGAGGAATAACACTTGGGAGGAAGAGGGGGGGAAAAGCAAGAAGCATAGAGAAAAAGAGAAGAAGAATAAGAAAAATAAGAGGAATAAGAAGAAGAAGATAAAGAACTAAAGATAAGAAAAAATAATATGGAAGAAGATTATGGAAAACAAGAAGCATAGAGAAGAAGATAGAAGAAGAGAAGAAGAAGAAGAAGAAGAAGAAATTGGAGAAAGAGAAATAAGAAAAAAAAAAAAGAGGAGATAAGAATGATAAGGAAAACATTTGAGGTAAAGGAACAAAACTGGCGAGGGGAATGAGGAGAATGAGGAAGATGTGTGGGAAAATAAAACGTGACCATGACAATGAAGGAGGACAAGGGAAAGACAGAGAAGGAAGAAGAGATGGAGGAAGTTAGGAGGGAAACTAGCGGAGATATGAATACAGACACGATGAAAATGAAGAAGGAAAGAGTAAGAAAAAAGGAAAAAAAAAAAAAAAAAGGGGGAAAAGGCAGACAGACCACACACGCACGCACACACAAACACACACAGACACACACACACACACACACACACACACACACAGCATGCACGCACCCACACACACACACACACACACACACACACACACACACACACACACACACACACACACCGCACACACATGCACACGCACACACACACACACACACACCACACACACACACACACACACACACACACACACACCACACACACACACACACACAGACACATAAAAAAACAAAAAAAAAAGAACAATTCGACCACAATGACCACGACAAAAATAGGTCGACAACGAAGAGGAGGACTTCGTAGAAATATGATTTACTGTTTCCTTGTCATTGTTCTCCCTTCCCTATGCAAATCCAAAACCATTGAAAACCACACGCTCAACGTTACACGCTTGGCTTACCTCCCCTCGATTCCGACAGTCGTTCTAGGCCATGTGGACGGGTGTTTCAAGGACTCACACCCAGGGTATGTTGTAATGCACTGCATGGCTACCCAGTGAATGAGAAGGATAAAAAAAAAAAAAAAAAAACATTATGAAAAGAACAACAACACAACAACAAAACAAAAAAAAAGAAAAATGAGCTGATGCAGTTTCTGATCAGCGCAGTCGATTTACGAGGGTTATGTCACGTACTCGTTGCTTTTGGGATGAAATAGTGTGACATGCGAAGCAATTTCACTTCTGAAAGGAAGAAGTATGAATTCACAACTGAAAAAAAAAATGGGCAGGGCACTCAGTACAGCGACCACCCGAGCCAAGGTAGAACGGATCCAAGAATTACCAAGGAATAACGGATTCCAGATCCACCAAGGTAAAACGGATCCCGGATCTACCAAGGTAAGGCTGATCTCAGATCCATTAAGGTAGCACGGATCCCAGATCTAGCTGGGGGAAACGAATCCCAGATCTACCAAGGTAGAACGGGCCACGGATCACCGAGGTCGTAGGATCCCGCATTCTCCTAGGTACAATTGATCCAGGGTCGCTACGATCGAACGGTTTTGGATACCCTAATCCTCATTTTGAACGGATCCTGCATTTTAAAGACCGAAGGAATCCTGGATTCTTTTTAACCAAAAGGATAAACGGATCCTTGTTTCTTCGAGGTTGACCGGATCCTCTTTTCATCAAATTCGAACGGATTATGTGTCCTCCAAAGTGGAACGAATCATGGATCTGCCAGTGTTGAACGGATCGTGGATTTTTTAAGGTCGAATCAGTCCTGGGTCCTCCAAGGTCGAAGGGATCCCGGATCTGCCAATATCGGACGGATTCCCGGACCTCTAAGATCAGATAGATCCTGGATCCTCCGAGGTTGAACGGATCCAGGATCCTGTGAGGTCTGACGGACCGTGGGTCCCTCAAGGTCGAATGGTTCCTATTTCCGGTCCTAGACTCGTCCTGGTTGAATGGATCCTGGATTCGCCAAGGTCGAACAGATCCCGGATCAACCAAGTCGATGGATCCTATATCCGCCAAGGCCCGGATCTGCCGAGGCAGAATGGATTCAAGCTCTGCCGTGGCATATCGGATTTGGGATCTGCAAATTTCTAACAGGTCCACCTGTTGCTCAGGACACACACCAGGAGAAAATTGTGTATAAAAAGAAAAAGGGGCGGGGAGGGGGGGGGGGGGGGCGTGAAAATAAGCATTGAAATACTGAGCTGTAGGATAAACAAATAAAAATTGATTAAGCCAACGGGTCTTGACGTACTGGTCATGTTGAACTGGACAGGAACACGCAAGCAAACAATGGGAATAAATGAACAATGTGTGTGTGTGTGTGTGTGTGTGTGTGTGTGTGTGTGTGTGTGTGTGTGTGTGTGTGTACGAGCGTGCGTGCGTGCGTGCGTGCCTCTGTGTGTGTGTGTGTGTGTGTGTGTGTGTGTGTGTGTGTGTGTGTGTGTGTTCTCTGACATCACTTCCTGTCCCATTGATGCGCTCTGTTTAAACACATATTTATGGGCTTGGCCGATTCATGCAAACTCGTAATGCATTATTAAGACTGCCCAGGACGGGGGAAATCGTGATGGTATTGCTTAACACGCTAAGGTTATCTCTACCCACCAAACATTCACCTCTCTCTGGGAATGGGATGTCACGCATTCGTTTCTCTCCTAACACGACTGAGAACAAGAAATACAACTTCTATGCTACTTATAATAATCACACATGAAAGATCCAACTACACAAAATGGAATAATCAAAACATAAAAGATAATTACTTCCTAAATCCTGGTTATAATAAAAAAATGGCTACTTATCTGGCCAGACACACAACCACACTTTCACACCACATCATAGTTCTTGAACAAGTCACTTCAAGTTTTCTTCAGCACTGGGTGATGATGGTGACGCCCTTGGTTGACTGGCACCAGGTTTCAGGACTGGATCTTCGCGGGCGTCTCTGGAAACTCGACGTAGAAATCTTCTTCTTTGTCTCTCTCTTCACCCACCTCTGGGTTTCAAACTCAGTCTCTCTATCTCAACTTGTCTTTTACCCTAAGACCTTGCTGTCTCTTCTGTCTCCCAGACCACGTTTCACTCAACCCTACTCTGTCCTGCTCACTCTTCTCTCCTCTCTCTCTCCTCTGTTCTCTCTCTCATGGTGTTCTTCTCTTCCTCCTCTCACGCTGTTCTCCCTCAGTTTATATAGGGATGGACACAAAGGATTTCCCTTTGGGCCATGCCTTGTCCATCTTGCTACTCCACCACCTTGTTCACAAGTTCACTGAATTCCCCTTTCGCTACATTCTTTCACACATCAGCATTTACACACATCCCTACCTAACTGCTTAGGAAACAGCCACTTCGCATCGAATGGACATCAAAAAATCCCCGCCGACTCCGGGAGCTACTTTAACACTATAATCATCCTAGAGAAAGTTACGACAACAACGTCCACACGCATTCAACCAGCCTGACAAAGCCTCAATACAGTGCCCCACGACAATACCATCTGAATGAGCCCAAGACTTCTGCTCTTCAAGGTCTGTTTACAAAGCAACATCAGCTGACTGAGTATTTAGCGCCTACTTGATGCTCCGATGTCCTAGTGGTTACCTCCCTTTCGCTATCGGAAGGTTCGAACTCGGGAGGGTCCTCGCTGCCTTAGGTGTCATCCATCACTTGACGACTTCAAACCTCCTTGACACAGATCGACCGTGTGCGCTAGGTGAAGGCGTACTGCTAATCGGCCCGCCACCTATTTCTCTACCACGCACGGCATTCTTTTCCTCTAAAGCGCTTAAGGCTCTTTTTGAGAGGTTTCGCTCCCTTGACAAAGACATACAAACCAACGCACCCATGCACGAATCTGGGTTTTCTGTTTGTGTTTGTGTTTTGCTGCGCTCTCGCGCTCTCACACACACTACACACACACACACACACACGTGCGCGCGCGCGCGCGCACGCACACACACTCTACTCTCTCTCTCTCTCTCTCTCTCTCTCTCTCTCTCTCACACACACACACACACACACACACACCAAAAGAACGCCAAGAATGTTCCTGGTGTTAATGTTTCAGATTCTACTCGACGAACCTGAGGTAATCTGATGTAATCACTGGCATGGTAATTTCTGGCTTATCACAACATCTCAAATCTCTCATAACCTCTCAGCTCACGCATCTCGCAACACTCCCTACTGGATTATACACACGATAACATCGCAGGGAATGTATGGTACATGGTTAGCCTCAAAAGACTAAAATGCCCTCTCATTCAAGGACACGTTTTAAAGACAAATTGACTTCAAACAGTGACAATTACTGTTCGAAAGTGACATGATTCACTATGTTGTTTATAATCATGAATATTCCCGTTTCGGTGTTATAAGGGTGTAGCCAAACAGTGATTATTATTCATGGAAAACAGTATTTATAACTCATGAAAAACAGTATTAACACCCAAAATAAGTCTGTGATTCCTGAAAAAAGGTGTTATGACCAAAAACAGTTTTGAAAACATCTATACGGCGCTTATTACTTATTATGATTAAAAGAAAAAAAAAGCAGTAAGTATAACTTCTGATCAACATAATTATGACTTCAAGAAAAAAGCTAATCATAAACTTTAAACGATAATGACTTTGACTTCAGTTTTAAAAAATTCTTGTATTTCTTGAAAAAACACCCATTTCGATTAAAAAAAAAAAAACAAAAAAAACATTAAACAATGTTTAAAGCTGCCAGTCTTCTGTATAATAGTGATAAACAAGAATAGCATAAAAAGAGGAAGTCTGTTCTTCACAAAGTGTTTGTGACTTTGTTTTCACTCGTTGATGTTGGTGTTGAAAAACACAGAGAACATTTTCATAATTTTTGTCGTTGTATGGCGAAAAGCAAACAAACAAAAACAAACAAACAAACAAAAAACCGACACTTAAAGCAGACGTAAAGGAAAAAGAGAGAAAGAAAGAAATAAGAAAAAAACAACACTTACAGCAGACGTAAAAAGAAAAGAAAGAAATATAAAGAAAAACAACACTTACAGGAAAAAAAAATGCTTATATATAATTCAGCCCTACCTTTTAGTAGACAGTTTTGAAAATCGACTCCACCACCACCCCCACTCCCACCCCAACCCCCAGCCCCCACCCCTCCTCCCTATCCACCGCCATCCCACCATCAAGGGAAGTGGGTGGGTGTTGTTATTTTAAAAAAAAAAGCACTAAATACAGGAGAGACGGTAGGTGAGGCGTAGGGGTGGAGGTGGGGGGTGTATTTGGGTATGGGTGACACCGGGTCGGGCTGCTTTAATTGGCCCAACATGGCCCCCAACAAGCGGCGTGAACGCCATACACACACAGGAAGCCAGGACGCACGTGCGGTATTCAGCTCACGTGCAAGCTCCGCACCAGGGGAAAGCGGGCCAGGCAATTTAGCGTCTGGCCTGCCCGTCTCCCTGGAGAAGAAAAGGGGGGGAGGAGGGGGGGTGGGGGAGCCCGTCTCCCACCGTAATTGAAAAGGTGATTTCTCGGAGCTT
>JADBJO010008287.1:92500-98354 GCA_016801955.1 Conus betulinus | reverse complement strand
ACAGTAGCCTAGTGTTCTGCACTGTCGCCACAGGCTCTTTAACCTGCACTCACAGCACGCTGCATTGGAGTCATCGCCTTCCCTGAAAGACTAGCACCCAGACCATGCTGCACATGAGTCATCGTCTTACCTGATAGACTAGCACCCAGACCAATGTACACAGGAGTCACCACCTAACCTGAAAGACTAGCACCCAGACCATGCTGTACAAGAGTCCACCACCTTACCTGAAAGACTAGCACCCAGACCATACTGCACAGGAGTCATCGCCTTACCTGATAGACTAGCACCCAGACCATGCTGCACAGGAGTCATCGCCTTACCTGAAAGACTAGCACCCAGACCATGCTGCACAGGAGTCATCGCCTTACCTGAAAGACTAGCACCCAGACCATGCTGCACAGGAGTCATCGCCTTATTTGAAGACTGGCACCCAGGCCATCACTGGAGGGCCAGTATGTTCCTTTTTCTTTTTTGAAGGTAGTTGTTGGTAAGCTGTTTGGGGGAGGGGGCATCTTTGTCTGTGTTGTTCTGCATCACATTTTAGTTCCACATTTCTGCTCACTCTAACATACAGGCCGTGTTAAGCAACGAAGCTTTCCCCTCTCCTCGCCCCCCATCCCCGTGTTAGTGACTTTATCATGTTCAATCGAGTTCGTACATGTTTTCTGAAACTGATATATTTCTATTATGCATTATACCATCACCCCGTACGCCCTTCCTCCTATTACCCCGCCCCCCCCCCCCCCCCCCCCCCTCTCTCTCTCCGTCCGTTCCTCCCCTCTCCCCCCAATCCACCCCCCCCCCCCCCATCTTCATTATCCCACCCTTCTCTCTCTACATCTAATTATCTCGCCCTTTTTTTTAACAGCACAAGGACACCATCATATTCGCACAGCTTGTACACACAGATCTGGTTATGACTGCTTGAATGTTTTGGATGGCTTTGCCATCTGAATATGTTTGCTAAAGTTGTGACACGTGTGGCGGAGAATGATACGTAGCACATGTATGATGTTGAGACTACTGTGCTAGAGAGGGATGTACTTGAACCACACAAAAATTCACGGAAAATTAATGAACGATATGAAAATACACAATATAGACGACCAATATAAAGCATGGCCTTGTGTCATCATTCTCTTGCACAGTGCGGTAGGTACCAGCACATCCGGACACGCGCACCTGTACCACATGAAGGTTTTTGTTTTTTTTTTAACCCATGATGCTTCTTCTGATACACACACACACACACACAAACTAGAGCCGCGTGCGCGCGCATGCGCTCGCTCCTATGCGCACACACATACACATGCGTGCATGAGCACATACACACACACGTGCGCACATACACGCACACACACAAATGCGCACGTGCATACACACATGCGTGCATACACACAGGCACATGCGTATAGGCTCATTTACAAAGATACACACACATACACATACATGTACAGATCGTGCGCGCAGGGAATATGCTCACACAAGCTTACAAATCACACACACATGCATATGCACTTCTGCACACGCGCGCGCGCACACACACACACACACACACACACACACACACACACACACACACACACACACACACACACACACACACATGCGCTCGCGCGCGCACACGTGTGCCTAGCCCTACAGACATTTGTACACTCCTCACACACATATTCAATGTTATTAATGTGAGGTAGGTACTCAAGGTTTGACCAACGCATGAGGCTAATGCGTAGGTCAGACATCTGCTAAGTCGTAGCCACGAGACGCTCTACGGAAATTCTCTCATCTTAGTCACTAATTCGTTTAACCATCAGCTTTAATTCATGCGCAGTGTGGTTTCAAAACTTAGCAGATGTGGTATAGCATATATGAACTAGTCCGCCCCACAGTCAGACCTTCTTGATGAGAGTGAATCTGAAACTGTAACACAGGTGTTACGAGTATTAGTTTCTATAATTCTTCGCTTGCAGCTGTATTCACTGAAGCACAGTAGTTTCATTCCACGGTGATAAAAGTAGGATGCGGGCCTACGAGGGAAAGAGAGATAAAGACAGAGACAATCAGAGACAGAGAAAGAGAGTCAAACAAAGAGAGATGGCGAGCGAGCAAGCAAGTGAGCGAGGAGGCAAGAGAGAGACAGAGACAGAGAGGCCCTGTGTGAAATTATTGAAAAAAAAAAGGGGGGGGGGGGGGGGGGGGGGGGGGGGGGGAGAGAGAGAGGCTGACTTTGTGAAATCATTGAAAAGAGATATAGGAATAGATAGAGATTCGGGAGACCGACAATCAGAGACATGAACCCCCCCCCTCCCCCCCCCCCCCCCCCCCCCCCCCCCACACACACACACAGATTGACACACACAAGCGCTATGCATATTACTTTTCAATATCCCTTAACAATCTGTGCATAAACACAGAGACAGACAGACAGACAGGCAAACAGAGAGAGAGAGAGAGCACTAGGCCAACGATGGAATGGCTGATTTATAGTTGTCGAGTATCCCTATATAAACTACTGCATTAGAGGGGAAATATTGCGATGTGTTCAACACTTACAAGAGGCGCGCGCGTGTGTGTGTGAGTGAGTGTGTATGTGTATGTATGTGCGCGCACGTGTGTGTGTGTCTGTTGTGTGTGCGCGCGTGCGTACGTGTCTGTGTGTGTCTGTGTGTGTGTTTGTCTGTGTGTCACACACCGCAATTGCAATACTCAATTACATATACGGCATGCTTACTCCATATGCGCGCAGCTACTCAATTCATCCAAACGAGAGACTAGGAAAAAAAAAAAAATTCACTTTTTTTTTTTTTTAGCTCCCTTCACCAAGTTTTGTCAGCAAAACAAAGCAAAATATATTACAGATCACAAATTCACAAAATTCACAGAAGTAACCGCATGACACCATGGACGCAGTTCGATTTTTTTTTTTTTTTTTTTTTTTTTTTTTTTTACAAAAAAGCAGCATCTAGTTATACATTTCAAGTTTCTTCTTTTTTCCTTAAGCATTGAATAGCTGCAGCTTAAATCCTTTTTTTTTTTTTTTTTTAACATTTCTACCAGTGGGGATAAAGTTTCCAGGAGAAAGGAACTTGAGGCCCAGAATTGGAGGTTTCGGTTTTTGAAAAAAGAAAACCCAACGTCCTAACCGTTACTTAGATTATATGCAATTCTTTTTCAAGACATTCTATACAAAATATACAACAAAAGATTATCGCTCCTTCGTTGAGAATTTGATGCAAAACATATCCCACGTATAGTTGGGATACAAAGTGAAATTTTTACAAAGTATTAATCTCAAAAAGACGATTTTTAAAGAGAAAAAAAACTGCTCACGCGTTTTTGCAAGATGCTTTCAATACACCAGGTCGGTTTTTTTCTTTTATATATATATATATATATATATATATATATATATGGGATTAGTGAGTGGGTGTGAAAGAGAACTCGTGTCAGAGGGAATGCAGAGCTGAATTTCATCAGATCTGATCGCCACGTTCACTGACTCTCTCTCTCTCTCTCTCTCTCTCTCTCTCTCTATGCAAATGTGGGATTAGTGTGTGGGTATAAAAGAGAACTCGTGTCAGAGGGAAGGCAGAGCTCAATTTCATCCGATCCGATCGCCACGTTCACACATTAGCTCCCTCAGCCTCGCTGATTGCTGCATTTGGCTTCCATCTGTTGTCTCAGCACGCGCCGTATTACAGGTGAGGCAAATGGGTTTTTTTCTGTTCGACTGTGTCGTCTTGGGCTGTGTTGCTATGGCGTATGCTCTATAGGGCTGTTTTGAGTTGGCGTAGGTTGTAATTGTCAGAGTGACTTTGCACCATAGGGTATAACTTCTTTCCCTGTTCATTTCAGGCTGTTTCCTTACATACTTTGTTCTCTCATTTGCGCGCGCGCGCGCGTTTCGAGTCTTACCTTAACGGCCTCAACAAGGAACTTCCAAAATCAGTTTGTGGCTTTCAGGACCAACATTTACTGATCTCTACAAGCGACTATTCCATTGCAGATGTCACACTTTCAAACGTGCTTCAGAAAGGCACAGGCTAAAAACAACAACAACAACAACAAACCGATTTTCTCTTTTGAACTGGAAGCACTTGTCCAGCAGAAAACCAGAAGGATGTTTCCACTCTCAGACACAGCCAACTGATTTTTCAATGTAAAATTAAATCAAGGAACTCGAACTCATTCATGCAAGCAGCTGTTTTCACAAAGCTCTGTTGGGATGAATCCTCATGTAATCGATTATTGTGTTTTACGCTAAGGTGAAATATCAATAAAAATACGTGAACGTCACAGCTGACTATTTTCCCAAGCAAATGCTAAACCTCGCTATGATATTTATCCACTAACAGAAACAAAAAATTCGACAAATTTTATAAGTAGCATGAAATATATGCTACCTTTTTGTGGCAAGGTTTGATTTTGCTAGTATAACCATTTTCAACCAACCAAGTATCAAAGTGCCACGAAAGATGGATAAAACAAATGCATGTTAAATGTGCCCAGCATAAGCTGTAGTAACCTTGTTGTGCAAGCCGCCAGCATTATCACTATTGTTGACCAGCTGATAATATTTATTTAAAAAAAAACTAGCTTAAGTTAATTCTCTCCTTAAACAAATCTCTAAATCTGAACCTAGTTTAAAAAACGACGATGAAACCAAAGACAAAATCTTTAATAAAGAAGAGTTTCGACTGTAACTTTTTAAAACAATAACTCAAAGATAACATGAATGACTTAAACTGCAAAATTCCAGAATAAATCAACGATCTCACCTTTGGACAGTATCAAGCAGTTCGCATTGTTTTGTTTTTTTTGTTTTGTTTTGTGTTTGTTTTTCTCTTTTACAAACACGAGTAGTCCAACGGCCTGAATAACACGATACAAAACTCCGACATTGCCATCTGATTATCTCCCCTTGGGCTTTCAACATCTAAGCAATGAAAGTAACGAGAGAATTGATTCTGAGATTTTTACAATCTTGCAAGAAAGGATACAAACATGAGATGACTTCGACTTTACACCAAAAAGCAGTCATCTCAACAGGTATGAGAAAAAAAATTTACTGTGTCAGAGTTTCGTCAAAGCGTATCAGACAAATTGATCTTTCACAGACATCAGTTTGGTGATGGAGCACTGCACCCTACGGTTACATTGAGGTCAAAGTGCACGGGGTGGAGGGGTGGGGTGGGGAGAGGCTCCTTGACTGCGTTTGGTAGCTACTGGCTCTGGAAGGCTTGGCAAAAGGGCGCACTTTTGCGCAGATTTTTTTCTCACACTGATTTTAGTTGTACAATACCTAAATTTATACGAACGTTCCTTACTATCTTATTTTCCCATGCATTGTCATAGCTGTTATACTTTGTTGTTTACTGCAGGTTAGGGTGAAAATGAAAATCGAGTGAGTATTTAAAACCACTCGTCACTCTGTCGTGACCCGCGTACATTTTTTAATCAATGATAGAAGGAAAAAAAAGAATCCTCCTTTTTCATGCAAAGAAACTCAGTAAATGTGCTTAAAAAGAATCTCTGTTGTTGTGCTGATTTTCGTGTGCGTATCTACCTTTCGTAAAATGGATGACTCTCACCCAGCCGTTCTCCTTTTACACCTGTGTATTTAAAGATTTATTCATATGGTTAGTATAGTTCAAATCGTCAAATCTGAAATCGTGTTATATCATTCAGAGTAATTGTATCTTCCCTATCCTCAGTTAGAGACCAGTATCTGAGTGTTTTATTATTCATTTATGTGTACATCTTTCATCTATACCACCTAATCACTCCTACCCATGTTATGAAGTCAAAATATTGGTTAATTATTTTTTCATTCAATCTTTTGATTTTTTAT
>JADBJO010008287.1:0-82500 GCA_016801955.1 Conus betulinus | reverse complement strand
AAAATGAAGTTCATTTGTATTGCAGTGTACTGCACTGAGTGGTTTTTGAGATGAATTTATTCCTCCTAAATATCATGGGCAACCATCTGTGTTAGATTCCTCTTACTGATAGCTTACACGAAAGATGATGTCAAACAGTTTGGGCTTGCACCTGTTCCAGCTTTTTTTATACTCCAGAGCACAGTGTGTTCTTCATTGTGTGCTCTTCTCATTTTGTTGAGTACACTTTAGGATATCATTTTTGTCAATGTCTGATCCACTCCCTTTATAGAGGGCCATGACTTATAATGAATTAATCATCTCTATCCGTATCTCTCTCTCTCTCTCTCTCTCTCTCTCTGTCCAGTGCCTCACCATCCTAACGTTAAGTCACCGTCTGTCTTTCAGCATCCCAGGCTGATGACAGTGGCACTGAGAAGAGGTCCTGGCCAGTGCCAGGCGCTGACTTGAAAAGACCGTTTGACAAAATTGAGGACTCCTCTGACTTTGGCAATGGTCTCGAGAATGGGAAGTAACGGGACGGATGGACGACCTTACAGCGGGAAATACTGCTGCCAGTCATGTTACTCTCCCCCCTCCCCCCACCTCACCAAGGTTTCGATAGAACACGTGCAATTATGAAGAAATCGAAAAAGAACGGATTCTACAAGTCTACAGTCATCACATAATGTAGCCTGAAACTGGAGTTTACGCAGCACAATGACAGACAGCAACGAAAATCTCGTTCATTGATCTGGACAGTTTTCTGTTTTATTTATCTTACAATATCAAACTTAAAATATGTACACTTTGGGAAACATTCGACAGGCAACATCAAATCTGTCACAGATGAACTGGCCATTTCATGGTGGAAAAAAAAGAACAAAATTTGATCTTTGGATAGCTTGAATTAGATTTTTTTTTTATATATGACCAAAAAAAAATGCTGAAGTCGAGGCTTTCAACATCACAGTCAAAATAAATTTTTAATGTGTTTTTGCCTACAGATATTCCCTTAACGTAGCCAAAGTGTTATAGCAATCAGAAGTTCATGAAGGAAAAAAGTTTCTAATCCACGCTTCGTTGGCATACAAAGCTGCTTTTTAAAACCAATTCATAAAAGTTCATTAAAGTGGCAAATTTAATAACTGGAACCGAGGTTCGTCAACAACGCATATTTAAAAGAAAAATGGAATTTGTTGACCAAATGTAGAACATTCCCTACCCAATCTTATTTGATAGCCCAAATCAGAATTTACCAAACGCACAAAAAGTTCATAAAGGAAGAAAAGTTCATATACTAAACTGAAGTTCATACAATGAGTTCTCTTACGAGGAGTTCAGATTAGTTCTTAGAATACAAACAACAGTTCATGACAAAATCAGTGATGCAGTCTCTTTTCTTACATCTTGAAAAATAAATAAAAGAATGTTCAAAATGATGTGTCTTGTTTCTTTTTTTTTTTTTTTTTGAACGATAAACGTTTGACTAACAACGCTTCTGAGTGTGTAAGCAAAAGTGCCATGTACGTTGGTTTGATTCAATGGCACATGAAAGGGCGTGAGTGCACACATACAAACACCCACTAAATATGCCCAACACACACACGCGCATACACACACACACACACACACACACACTTCAGCTCCTAGAAAAACTAAACACAAACACATCTGCGTGTGCACAACACTTCCACCAGGACCCACCATGACTTGCTCTCCCCCAGAATGATGTTGGAAAAACGGAGAGAGAGAGAGAGAGAGAGAGAGAGAGAGAGAGAGAGAGAACAAATTCTTAATTCTTCATGCCATCAGCGAGAGAGAGAGAGGGGGTGTGAGAGAGAGAGAGAGAGGAGGGGGGTGGAAGAGAGAGAGAGAGAGAGTAGATAGAAGTATGCTGTATATGTGACAGATGCAACTCGATCAATGACTATGGTAATATACGAGCTAACACAACCAAACTCCACCTGGACTTAAACTTTTGTACATGATGAATATAACATAGTTTGTTTTTTGCTTGGGGTCCCAGCCATGTGGGCATTCGAGGCAACGAAATGGTTGATGAACTTCCCAAGAGTGCCACAAAGGAAAAGTTGAACAGATTGTCTACCCCTCACACTGATCGGAAAAACAAACCCCAGGCTTATGTCAAAGACCTCTGGCAAGAGGAATGGGAGTTGCAGAGGGATAACAAACTATTCAAAATCCGTCCAAACCTGAAAGAGTTTTTACCATGTTCCCGAGGCGGCCGTAAAGGAGAAACAGTTTTGTGCCGTTTGCAAACCAGGCCACTCGTTTTACACCCATTCTCCTTTTTTAAAAGGTGAAGAAGCTCCGTGGTGCATTCCATGTCATGTTCCACTCACAGTGAAACGTATCCTTTAAGAGTGTTGGGACTTGCATGATGTGAGATATAAACACTTTACTTTCAACACTTTACTCCGTGAAAACCTTGCTCAGAGATGTCCCACCTGATGTGATCTGTGAATTTCTGGGGGAGATTAACACTTTCCATCTGATCTAAGATTTTACGGAGGAAAGACTTTTAACGAAATTCCCCGTGTGTTTTTGGAAGGTGTGTTTTAAAGAGTTGTTTGAATGTTTTTTGTTTTTTTTAAATAACTTGTGAGTTAACTTCAACGCGGTGACAGCCCTGATATGGCCCTTTGCGGTCGGCTAGGCTATAAGCAACATTACCATTACCAAACTTCTGTAACCGAATAGTCACATCTGTATCCCAGTGAGAGGAATACTTTACAGCTGGAACTAAACATGTGGACTGTGGATACACAACAACAACAGAACACGTTGCAACTTGACAGTGGTTACTTGTGCCCATACGTATCATGCAGACTTGTACGTATCTGTCTATCTATCTGCCCATCTATCTATCGATGTACATACATACCTCTCTCTCTCTCTCTCTCTCTCTCTCTCTCTCCACACACACACACACATATAATATATATATTGTCATGCTTCCCGGAGTCGTGCCACACACGCACGCACCACCGCCAAAGCAAACTCCGCAAACGTGCGCAATCACCCCTTTCACCCAAGGCGCGTCAAATAAATACACAACACCGAAAAGTTGGTCCCCCCCCCCCCCCTCCCTATGGCAGAACAAATATAATTAGTACATACAATTCTCAAATTAACATAACATTATGGGGGAATGCGCCAGAGTCAATCTTCATCCACATGGGGAAATGCGCCAGAGTCATTCTTCATCACATGGGGAAATGCGCCAGAGTCATTCTTCATCAACACAGGAGAATGCGCCAAGGACAATCTTCATCCACACGAATCCTCCTCCGTGAGGAAGGGTATTGCGGGCGAGGTCCACCACCCGTCCCAGGCTGGGGTCAGGTCCGGCACCTCCACCACCTTCAAACACGGCCACCCGTGGCCCGGCGTGAGAGACAGGCAACCTGTCAACACACTGGGAACCACGTGCAGTTCTACAGTAACTAAGGAGACTCACTTCAACATGAAGATGTAAACAGTAACCTTTTCTTAGAAGTTTTTACTTTGAAATATTGCTTTTCCTTTCTTTTCCCCATTTTTTTTTTAAATAAAGAAATGTTACAGGAGTAACCACACTGGTTCTTATTCTTTTCTTTTCTTTTGAATACAAATGTTTTCTTCAAATTTCCCCCAAAGATTTCACTTCTCTCCAGTTAAAACATTAATGACAAAAATACCTCAATGATGCATCAGCCTTGCATCGGTCTTCAATCGCCGTAAACAAACAGACCATGCGTCTCCCCCGGCTGGCGTAGAGAGCAAGTGATTATAACATTTTCTAGCTAAGTTAAATAACGCGCGCAGCGTTCCCCAAGCAGTACTCACCCGGGCCACTATCCAACAAAAAGGCGCCATACAATCACATGATCTTTTCTCTCTCACTACCCCAGAACCCGCTGACGTTCAATCTTAAAACACAAAAACAACATGTGCACATGACACCTTCACACATCCTGTGCACATGACATGTATATATATATATATATATATATGTGTGTGTGTGTGTGTGTGTATGTGTCAGCAAACCAATCAGTGTCTGGAGGAGTGTGTGCGTGCGCGCGCGCGCGCGCGCGTGTGTGTGTGTGTGTGTGTGTGTGTGTGCGTGCGAGCGTGCATGCGTACGTGCGTGCGTGCACACGTGTGTGTGTGTGTGTGTGTGTGTGTGTGTGTGTGTGTGTGTGTGTGTGTGTTCTTATTCAATGCATTATCTCCAGATAAAAGTTTGGTTTCACACACACACACACACACGCACGCACGCTCGCACGCACGCGCGCGCGCGCACACACACACACACACACACACACATACGCACTCCTCCAGACACTGACTGACTGTTTTGCTGCCATAAGTTTATTGTCATAGTGATCTGTGGCTCTGCTGATATTGAACAGCATGACGATAAACAGTGAACGAAAATCTTCTCCAGTGGTTTTTATCCCTGAATTATGTGGGTTATATGTTCTTAAACACACACACACACACACACACACACACACGTTTTTCAGTCCGGTGCCTGATGCAAGATGATGTGCGAATAGAAAGCCTCTCACCGTCACTCATGTCACAGAGATACACAAGTTTAAGTCATCTGATTAGTAACTCCCCACAACCAGTCGCTATGTAGATCGACGAGTTATGCAAGTAGGTATTTTGCAGCGGCAAACGTTCTCTCTCTCTCTCTCTCTCTCTGTGTGCCTACGACAACGGACAAATTGAATTGAATTTTTCCTGTCCAGTGGAATTGTCTTAGCCGACCATTCTTCTGTTCTAGACGATGTGGATACGTGGAACTCCGACGATGCGGAAAGTCAGTCTTTTTCTCACCCTTGTTTCAGTGCCAGCAGTCTCCTTTAGTTAGTGAGTGGCCCCCTGCCTGTTCTTACTTCATTACTCAGGTTTCATTCCCATTCAAATCACCATGCCATCCACCTCCTCAAACCCGAGCCAAATGTCGCCAAACACACCTGACAGACACATTCACTTCCACATGTCCTTGACACACTCCTCGTGCAGCCCCTGCAGTATTCCATTACCACTAGACTGTCCGGAGGAATTGCACTTCTTGTAAAGAAAAAGCTGACTGGATTTATTGATGTAAAAAAAAAAAGCAGATATGCTGCTTTTTCAATGTTTCCATCTCTAAATAAAATTTTGACTTTGACTTGACACATATCACAACTGATATGACAACTGCTTGGTTCTCAAGATGTCGAAACTACTAACGGGTTTTTCTTCTGACTGCATTTTGATTGGTCTGTACATCCCATCTTCAAATAGTGTCTGTTATGCTGAAACTGAAACTGATAATAGTTTAAACAACTATATCGCTGATAATTTGAAGAAAATGGCGAAGTACCTGTCATTGTTTTTGGAGAAATGAATGCCAGAACAGGCTATGGTAATGTGTCTGATTGCTCCATAGACGACTTTATTGGTGAAAATGCAGATGATTCGAAGCTGAGTAGCAGATATCATGGGGAGTAAAAGGATGGTGTTATGAATGAAGTTGGTAAATATTTACTTCAAATATGTGATAATATAACCTAACTAAAATGAAAATATGCGATAATATAACTATAATGAAAGCATGCGATAATATAACCTAACTATAATGAACAAGTACTTAGACTTCCTCCTTCAACCCATAGTACAGAGCCTCCCCACATACCTCAAAGACACAACCCACACTCAACATGATCAATTGATACAACACAGACCCCACTTTTCAACCCAGCCTCCTCTTCACACTTGACGTGGTGTCACTGTACACCTCCATTCCTCAGGCTGATGAACTGAGGGCCCTCACATTTTTCCTTGACAAACGGCCCCCCAACCAACAACACCCTCCCACCACCACACTGGTCAGACTTGCAGAATTAGTCCTCACCCTCAACACATTTCAATTCAACAATCACACATTCTCACAAATAAGTGGTGTTGCTATGGGCACCAAAATGGGACCCTCCTATGCCTGCCTCTTCATGGGACACTTGGAACACCACCTACTTAACACATACACAGGCCCCACACCTGAATTATACAAAAGGTATATCGATGATGGACTGGGAGCCACATCCATGCCCAAACAAGATCTCCTCAACTTCCTCAACTTTGCCCAGACCTTCCATCCATCCATCCAACTAACCTACACCATTTCACAGTCCGTTAACTTCCTAGACATCACCATCTCCCTTGAAGATGGCCTACTCAAAACCTCCATTTTCTACACAAACCCACCGATGCACATGCATACCTAGACTACTCATCCTCCCACCACCCATATACACTAAAGACAGCATCCCATACTCACAAATTTCTCCATCTTCGCAGACTCTGCTCCAGCGAGGAAGACTTCACTACACAAGCAGCAGCTAAAATGTCAGAGTTTTTTCACAAACTGCGGATACCCCAGTTCCATCATCAATGCAGCACTCTGCCGCACCATAGCTGTATCCAGAACATCTGCTCTGGAAACCCAGCATCCAACCAAGACAGACAGACCCACAGCCTACCTCCTCTACCACCCACACACCCTCCCTGTCTGTAGGATCCTCAATCCCAGTTGACACATTGTACATAACCACAAGCCCGCCTTCCATACCAAACCTATGATCATGTTCAAACATGATAAAAACCTAAAAGACCTTCTCATGCGGTCCAATGTGAACAGAATCTCCACAGCTACACCACCAGGTACTCACCCCTGCTCAAAACCCAACTGCAAAATCTGCCCCCTCGCCAAACCAGACACCATCTTACAGGGCCCCAAAGACTCTTTCACAGTCAAACGCACATTCTCCTGTCAGAGCCGCAACATTATACATGCCATCCTCTGCCAGCTGTGTGGCAAGATCTACACAGGTGAAACATGACGCACACTTGAGACACGCATCTCTGAACACCTGGCTGATATCCGCCACCACTGACCCAAACCCGTCGCCCTACATTTCAACCACACCCAACACAACATCAACCGTGTCAAAGTCTTGGCACTCTGGCAGTCACAGAGTGACAGCTTTGAACGCACAACTCAAGAATCCCATCTCATTGCCAAACTGGGCACACTACACCCCCAAGGCATCAATATCCAACAATAACCTAACACACATACCCACCACTTCAACACCTATTGGCAATATCTTCCACCAACACACACACACATACACACACACATATACACACACCACCACCATATCCCCTTTATTCACTTCATACAGCCACCCTCCATCTATTTAATTTTAATTTTGTTTTATTCTCCCCTTTAATTTATATATATATTTTCATGAAGTCCTTGTTTTTGTCCAGTGATAAAAACCACCTTATAAATTTGTCAAACATACTCTACTCACATACTCACACATACAACACACACACACGACCCAAACACAAACACACACACACACACACACACACGAGCACGTGCGCGCACGCATGTGCAACCTCTCTGTGTCTCTGTATCTGTCTCTCTCTCTGCGCTAGTAACAAAAAGAGAGAGAGAGAGAGAGAGAGGCTGGGCTTAGGAAACTGGAGGGGAGAAGGGCTGAAGACAACAGAACATGCACTTAACAAATACGAAGGGTAAAGGAACAGCTCTTACGAGTGTAACATACATACATATATATTAAATTTTTTTCTCTCTTCTTATTTATTATCAATATATGTTTTATTTTATTTCTTTTAATTCAATTTATTTATTTCATTTTATTTTGTTTATTTACTCACGCACACAGACACACACACACTCACATGCACGTACGCACGCTCGCAAGCACACACACACAAACACACACACACACACACACACACACACACAACATCACCCCCAAACCCCCGCTTCCCACTTCATACTAAATTTACAGCCACCCTCCTTCATCTTTCACTTTCCACCAAACTCCATGTCCTATACCAATCAACTGCCTACCCATGGATCTATCCCCTACCCCCCCCCCCCCACACACACACACACACACACGCAATAATCTCCCTTCCCCTCCCCCAAAACCCCTATCAGAAGGGTAGGCCAAGTAGTTGACCCTCCCACCTCCAACCCCTTCCTCCCCCTCTAACACCCCTGCTCTTTCCCTCCCCCCCCCCTATCACCGGCATCCTAGCTCACTCAGAAGAGCGTCATTAAACAGTTTCCCTTTTCTTCCATCGTAAATGTTTATCAGTTCAGTTTCAGTTTTGCCGTTGCTCCTCCTGAAGCATAGGCCGCCGACAACAGTCCGCCAGAGTCCTCAGAGCCGGGCTGCCCTCTCTAGTTGTTTCCAGGTGTGTCCCATCTTTTTGCTGTCTGCCTCCTGGTCCCGTCGCCAGCTGTATCTTGGCCTTCCTCTTTTTCGTTTTCCCTGGGGGTTCCATGATAATGCCTGTCTGGTGATGTTACTGGCTGGCTTCCTCAGGGTGCGCCCAATCCATCCCCATCTTCTGCGCCGTATCTCATCATCGATTGGCAGTTGGTTGGTACGCTGCCACAGTTCTGAGTTGCTGATGGTGTTGGGCCAGTGGATCTGGAGGATTCTTCTCAGGCAGCTGTTGATGAAAGTCTGCACTTTCCTGGTGGTGGTCTTTGTTGTCCTCCGTGTCTCGGCTCCATACAGTAGCACTGACTTGACGTTAGAGTTGAACAGCCTGATCTTCGTGCGAGTTGATACCACCTTGGAGCTCTGTATGTTCTCCAGCTGCAAGTATGCTACCCTCACCTTGCCGATTTTTGCTCTGACGTCTGCGTCTGTACCACCCTGCTTGTCAATGATGCTGCCCAGATATGTAAAGGCCTCCACTTCTCTCAGCTCACTTCCATGCAGCGTGACTGGGTCCTCACTTTTCGTGTTGATCTGGGGGATCTTGGTCTTGCCCTCATGGATCTTGAGACCAACTTGTGAGGAGGTGGCTTCCAGCTCTGTTGTCTTGTCCTGCATCTGTTGGTAAATGTTTATACTTGGGTCTTTTTATGCAATAGTTGATGCAACCCCTTTGTCATGCGACGATTAAATGTGTTCAGCAGCTTACGAACCAGTTTTTTTTTTTTTTTTTAAATGCTAGACTCAGAATTGAACCAATCTTTGCCTGCATAACTCTTGTTATAATTTATCTTTCTTTTTTTTTTCGTGCATTCTTCTGCATCTTTCAAACATGATTTTAAAAAACATCAAATGCACCATCAATGTCAGTATCAATAAAGCGGACTGCATCAGACATTTTTTTCTTAAATTTCCATTGACGAAATATCTCTAAAGTGGACATCAAGATCTTCTCTCCAACGAAACTTTTGGGTAATTGACTGTTGATGTTTGGCACATTATTTTGTTGGTCATCTAAACGGTTAAAGTTAAGTTTAACTGGCATATGATTTGACTCAGTTCGCTTGCATATTTTCAGCTTGCAAACATCACACAGAGAAGAAAATATTTCACATAAAAAAACTAATTATTTACGCGGCACCCACTATCTGACACATGCGTGTAGCAACCACTACGATTGCTATAAAACGTACCATTTAGAATACATAAATTAAGCGCAGTGCACATGTTTAACAACAATTTGCCAAGATTATTTCAAGACTTGTCTGCAGAGCATCTGTTAATACCAGTCAGGAGACTAGAGAGCTGGAAAATCTTTAACTCCACTATTGCATTTTCCATGACAATTATGAGAAAGATTTGACGTCCTACTGGTCAAATCCCCACCCAATAAAACATGCAAATCGCCTTCAGTCAACAAACAATCAGTCAAGAATTCTTCCAGCAAAGCCATACCATTTTCACTGTCAAATACGCATGATATGGGGATCCCTCAAAAGGAACATAACAAAAAATGCATACAGAACATCGCTAACACAGCCAAACAATGATTTGCTCAGAATGAAAGCACAAAAACACTGGATTTAATATCTACCTGTTTAAACATATGACATATATTCATTTTTGATCAAGCATGTCTGGTCATCAGATCGTCTCCCTTGAGCAGTAAATTTAAAGGGGTTCTCACCCATTTTTACAAATCTATTTTGACCAAATACACGGTTTTGGTATGTGGTCATATTGCGAAACCAAGCCCCGAATCAGCCGCCTGTGCTCTCATCTTGCAGTGAGAGCAGCATTTCCTGCGGACTGGGAAAGCGAGAGGCTGAAAGAGGAAAGGGAGCCTCGATTTCGATAAAAGGGGGCGGGGGGAGGTGGGGGTCCCCGATTGATGACGCCGAAAAGTCAAATCGCTCTTCGTGTTCAGCTGAAGAGAGATGGGGCGAATGTGTGCTGTGTCTGGTTGCGGAATTTCATCAGGAAATAAGCAAAGAGTAAGCGTTCATGTTTTTCCAGGTGCTTCCAGCCAGTTTACGCAATTGTGGATAAATTTTGTCACCACAACGAGGAAAGATTTTGTTTTTCGGGACAGTTATCATGGGCATTTGCGGTCGTCACTCTTCGAAGAGCACAGTTTCCAAGACCAACACATCTGGAAGGTAAAAGGTGGAAGCTGGAATTTGGGTCCGAAGACAGCTGAAAAAGGATGCTGTGCCAACTATTATAACAGAAAAATGTATTAAAGCACTCTCTGTTCATTCACCAGCTGCAACTGTAAGCCTCAAACGCAACAGTGACACGGATTCTGTCAGGAGCAAGAGAGCCAAACTCAGAGACGTGAAGAAGGTAAGGTTTGTGGAATGGGTGGTTGATCTTTTTGTGTTTCATTTCATTCTCAGTGCGTGGTAGGTTGTAAAGATAGTTGTTGGTTTTTGTGTAGAGTGTTGGCGTCAAACTGAAACATACATTGTTACTTTCAGTCACACATGCCAGGGTCATAGTTAAAATCCTGCTTGTAAATCTCCAGTAATGTTTTCTGTGACCACGCTTCAATTCTATTATTGATAACAGTACCATAAAAGTTCACTGCTCATATCACTTAAAGCAATGCTTCCGCTTAAAGCACAAATGTGCGGCTGGCAATGTCCTTCAGCTAAGCACTTGCTGACTAACAACACTCTACGGACCATCAAACACAGGAACTTTCACCATTTTACAGGAGGAAAGCACAACACAACTTGTTCTCAGCAGACACAAGGAAGACAGGACACCAAATAATAAAAGACCACCACTTCCGACCCAATATCCAGGAGGCAGAGAAGAAAAGATCTGCCTCACTACCGGTTTGTACTCCACAAATTACAGAGCTGAAGCAGAAGCCCTGAAAACAGCAGCAGCCCACATCGAGGTCAGCCCCTACGCCAGCCACAACGTTGTCTTCCTGACCGACGCCCTGTCCATCTTGCAGGCCCTTCAGTCCAACAGAGATCCAGAGCTCAACGATCTGTCCTCATCTCTCGCCTCCCTCTGCTCAAGTCACACAGTCACCCTGCAGTGGATTCCCTCCCACTGCAACATGCTCGGCAATGAGACTGCTGACTCCCTGGCAAAGGAGGGCACTACAAAGGAGCAGATGGACAGATCTACCAGCTACCCCGAATCCAGGGCCATCATTAAGGCCAAGCTGCAGAACAAATGGAAGCAGCAGCATCCATGCCACAACAGAGCAGACCCGTGCTACCTGCTGACTCGACGAGAGCAGGTCGTCATCTTCAGGTTCAGGACAGGTCACAACCACCTGAAACACCACCTATTCTTTAAACTCCGCATCGGCAACACAGAGCAGTGCCCCTGCAGAACAGGCAGCCAGACAACAGAACATCTGCTGCAGTCCTGCCCACTCCACCAAGTGCTTCGAGAGAAAACCTGGCCTGACCCAATGCCAGTGGCCCGGAGGACCTGCAACGTACTGCCACCTTTGTTGAGGAGACAGGGGGAATCCATCTGAAGAAATGACGAATTTGACAACAACAACCACATCCGACAGCACTACTGACCAGGCAGCAAAATAGCAAACAGCAAAAGATCATCACAACAAACTGAGCCAATGACCAGTGGGCAAATTAACAAACAATGAACTGTCATCACTCCTAACAGTGCCAATGAACACACAATTCAGTTATATGTTGGAATGCATACACATGTACACAAGTGCACACATGTTCATGCATGCAATCATGCTCACACACACACATGCACGCACGTACGCACATGCACACTCAAGAAAAAATAAAAACATTAATCATCAGCCAGAACAACCAAGCAATAAAAAAAAAAAAAAGGAATCAAACACAAGATCAATACAAAAAAGAATTTATTCAAGAGTACTCAAGCTCTAACAAGCTTAGTAAACTGGCAAATTAAAAGAAGACTTGTTGAAACAAAAATGACAACCAGAGGTTCAGACTTTTTCCTTTCTCTGATCATTTTCATAGAGAATAAAGCTGTTTACATGTGTAACCTTTGTCAGATGGACTTCCTTGTGGACTTTTCTCCACACACCATAACCAGTCACAGGGTCCTCAAACCAAACTCCAAGGACTCTGGAGACACACAGAGTCTAAAAGTTTACTGAATAATGTACTCGTTTTTAAAAATCCTTGTTAGCTGAGATTACTGTCGTAACTGTTGTGCTCTTGGATAATCAAAATATACGCACAAATGCTTCCATGACAACAGGATTTTGCTTTTCTTTTATCATTACCATGTCCACAAATAAGCATAATGAGGCCTACGGTTGTTCAGTGAAACTGCAGCTTGTTAGCAGCAACAGAAGGAAGATATCTTTTCCTTCACAACTGGCAATAACTGAACATTTGCTGCATTCAGATTGACGTTCACACCCATGATCACACCCATGGAAGGTAATACAGCAAATGATGACAACCATCAGGGAACAGTGGGGATAAGATGCCTAACACTACAATGAAACCACAGAACAACATCACATTATGCTGATCAGTGACAATGACAATTTTCAGTGATGGCATCCAAAGGATTCAAAAACTTCCAACAAGATTCTCCCTTTTTTTTTTCATACTTGCCGTTTAGTCATTAAATCCATCTTGCTCACTATCAATGTCTTTACAACAATGATATATTTGAGATTTCATGCTGGCTGGCACTAATGATTTTTTTTTTTTTTTCACTATATGCCAAGTAAACAAATGTTTTTTTCACCATTTCAAAAAAGAGAGATTCTTTGGCTATCTTTTTAAAGTAGAGGTTTCTGCCACGGAATTCAACACATCAAAGTGCTCCACAGTAAAAAATCCTCTTACTTGAAGACCGGAAGAACCAGAAGTGCCGAACAATCTGTCCACAGTGAACAGTAAAGCTGGGTGACCGGACTGGAAAACTCACAAGGTTTCAATTATGAAAGATGCAAAACATTCAGACTGCTGCAGAACATTCGCCTCTGGCAAATACAAGTTTTCATTTTACTGATTTCATCTTTACTATTCACAGCCATTAAAATAAAGTTTTAGTTTTTACTGATTTCATCTTATCTATTCACAGCCATTAAAATAAAGTTTTAGTTTTACTGATTTCATCTTTACTATTCACAGCCATTAAAATAAAGTTTTAGTTTTACTGATTTCATCTTTACTATTCACAGCCATTAAAATACACATGCCTGCTTCAGGACTTATTCTAGATGAAAATGAGCTTTTCTGCAGGAAAGCCTAAAATTTCAAAAGAAAAACGCTGTGCAGTGTGAGAAAGATCTGGCAGGTGACAATATTCAGAACTGGTTTTTATATGTGCTTGGCATCTATCTAAGATTCTGCTGACATTTTCTTTCGAAACAAGAGTTCATCATGCTCTTACTGAATCTGATCGATTACCTCGGCATTAAGACAAACCATTCAGAACATTCTAATGAGCAGCTGTACACATCTTCTCTCTCATATTGCCAGGGAGTAGGTCATCCAAACCAAGCCATTCCAAACTCTGAAACTGGCAGCCACAGACGGCATCAAATGTTGGGATGGAAGAGGCACGACTCGTACACAAGCTGACACAGGGCTGCTGCCCATGGCATGCACCGATCCTCCAAAGCGTTCAGAACTCGTAGGCGGGAAACCTGGCCTTCATTGGATCCAGCAGGTCACACAGGAAGTAGATGGTTCCTGCCATTCCTGCAAAGTCCACACAACACTGCTGAAATGAAAGCGGTGTTTCATCTTTTAAATAAATTCTCTTTTTCTTTCTTTTTCTACATCAAAATTAATTAATTTCCTGGAGTGCCACACAATCATGAAACTAGGTTTTTTTTTTTCTTCATCGATAAAAGGTACAAGTCAGAAGCACAAGAAATTTTGTTAAAAAAAAAAAAGTCAAGTGGTTGATATCTTTTGATGGGCATGTGATTGTGTGCATGTTGCTGATACTCATAATTGATCGTTGTGGTCATTTACCTGCACTGTGAATATTGTACCATCGACAAAGACTCTCCTCATCATGGTCACCTAGGCTGCTGTCACTCGGGTTTGAATCACTTTAAAAAATATCCATTTGTTATACGCTGACATCTGAAACTGTTGTTATCCTGTATCATGTTAAATGGGCTAACCTTTTGTGACTAACTGTTTCTGCATGCTACGCTAAGGTGAAAGAAAAAACTTTTTCCAACTGTTTTGGGCACACTCTGACAGACTTGCCATGAAATTTTTTCACCAGTAACAGATCATCAAATTGATTCTGTGACTAATGTGTGTGTGTGTGTGTGTGTGTGTGTGTGTGTGTGTATGTGTGTATATGTGTGTGCAAGTGTGCGCATGCACATATGCGTGAGGGGGTGTTGTATGTGTGCGCGCGCATGCGGTTGTATCTGGTGTTGTGAGACAGTGTGTGTGGGATCGTGTGTGTGTGTGTGTGTGTGTGTGTGTGTGTGTGTGTGTGTGTGTTTTTGTATGTGCATGGGTGTGTGTCAATATGCACCCTTGTTTGTAGGTGCATGGTACTTATTGTAATATTCATCTTCTTTTTGTTTTTATTTATGTTTTCTTTAACTTTTTCTGTATTGTAAGTGCTTAGGGCTTATGAATTAAGACTAAGCACCATAAATAATCATTATTGTTATCACTATTAAAAATCAAAAACAACTTGCAGTTTTCAGTAGCTTTCAGGCACACTCTATATCTTTTACAAATATGATGATGTACATTTATGCATAATGTCACACACACACACACACACACACACACACACACACGCACATCATCACTGTCATCATATATATGGAGAGTGCACCTTGGCAGATCATACACATTGGTTTCCCCTTTATGTCCTTCTGTAGACATGGCTGCTATCTATCATATGTGTGCCTGAAGATCTGGCAGCTATGAGTTTGCTTGTTGCATTTTTCTTCGTTCCAGTTCATCAGAACATACTCACAGTAACTGATGTGATTGTAAGGAAAATCTTCCTGCTCCCCAGTGCAAGGCTATGGCAAGATGGTGAAAAAGAAAAAGATGTTTACAAGCCAAAGACAACTAAAGAGAAACTGTGATCACAGATGATCCATGCATTTGCAAATATTTATTATCTTGATTCTAACCTATATCAATACACATACTATACACATGAACACTGGTATTACTTTGATTTATCTGAATCATGCACGCACTCCCAAACCAATGTGTGTGTGGGTGTGCAAGTGTGTGTACGTGTACATCATAAGCACCAGTGAAGTGGCGTGACATGGCATGTATAATGTGCATGTGGCCTTTCGCAAATATTTATTTTAAATGTCAAAGCTGTTTTGTTTTTTTTTTCTCCAGGAAGGATGTGATCACAGATAAGGATCAAACACAGCAGATTCAGGCGCCTTAGCTGCAAATGACTTGAGAAGTACACAACTGCTTCCACAGACTTTGAAACTGTCATGGCCCCAGCTTTCTACACACGCTTGCCCCTTCATCAACAGACTGACTCACCTTCAAACAGTGAAAAGGGGGTGTCAGGCGTCCTGCAGCCATGTGACCCATAGTCAAAGCACCACTCTGCAAACTGAAACAGACACCCCCCAACTTGCACAGACCACTGAATGAAAAAACACACCCACACACCCACCCAGACATACAGTGGACGATATTCCATGCGTCACTTAACTGGTCTTCAGCTGGAATATTCCCCTTGTCTTTACAGTCAGATGAGTAAGCCTGACCAGAGATGCCATGGGTCATGATAGGGGGGAGGGGGGGGGGGGGGAATCGAACAAAAGCTAATCAACATCATCAGGAACTATATTTCAAAGCAACCAGTGCCGTACTCACACAGAGCAGAACTGGAGAATGGTTCCACACACCAGCTGGAGTTTGTCAGGGCTGTCTTCTACCTCCCACACTTTTCAACACATTCCTGGAACGCATCATGACTGATGTACCTGAAGATCATAATCAGGACAGCCAGCACTGGGGGAAGAATCACCATGAATTTGTGCTTTGCAGATGGCATTAATGACCTGGCAGGTAGTGAACACAACCTCACTAGGCTTGTGAAAAGACTGGATAAAGCATCAAGAAAGATATCACCTGAAAATAAGCACCAAGAAGACCATGGTGTGGGTCTATCACACCATCACCATCACTATTCATGTGGCCGTCATTAGACAGAAGTTAGAAGCTGTTAAAAAGTTCATTTACCTGGGATTCATCGTCAGCAAATCAGGTATCTAAACCAAAGATCATCCTAACAGTAGCAAAGAAAAAAGTTAGCACTGCCTGAATTGAAAACTATCTAAAAAAAAAAAAAAAAAAAAAAAAAAAAAAAAAAAAAAAAGGACATACCATCTTCAATGAAACACAAGATCAGACACCTGTGTACACTGATATTTTCCATCCTCCTGTATGCATGTGGGACATGGTTCCTCACAGTGAATCTAGAAAGAAGAGTCCACTTCATGGAAAGGAGGTGTTCTCGCAAGATACTAACCAGATTTCCTGATCATGTCCTCAATGAACAAGTGTGTTAAAACAAATCAGTGACATAAAATGAGTGCAGACACCTAAGCATTACTCAGGACAGAAACTTACTGTTCAGCAGTGCCTGTGCATGGCTCAGACACCCAGGCTAAAAGTGTTGATGTACCGGTCAAGCATCTTCTGAGTCTTGTCCATAGGCCACTCTCCCCTCCCTCCCCCCACAACTCTTTCAACATTCATCATTCGAACTTATTCATTCATCTGGCTGTGATTCCTGAGTCTCATGACCCTGGCTGAGCAATTATGGTGTCACGCATAAGGACCAGTCCAACGGCACCCCTTGATGACGCTGAAACCGAATAGAGTTTATTCCTGTTCTTACCTTGCAAGCCCTGTACAAATACTTCTGGTCATGGTGAGCCTGAACAAAGCCAGGAAGGCGTAGGCATTGCCAGCAGTTCCATGACACAGACCATAGCCCTTCTTCAGCAGACCAAACTGCCAGGTGACCTCACCGCAACGCTCTGCTGCCTCCAGGTAACGCCTGTCATTGTACACCTGCCCACAGGCAACGTCAGTGTGCATCTCCAGAAAAAGAATTTGAAAAACGACAATCCACACTGTAGTATCACAAAAGATAAGAGAAACAATGTAAGGGAAGACTATTGCATCACTCACATCTTTTATGACATGATTTGAATGCAAATTTGCTGTCAGTCTATGTGACCACTTGTTTCAATTACGAGTGTGCCTGAACATCATTCATTTGAGTATGCACACATATCAAATACATTATAAATTTAAACTCTTGTCAAATGTCAGAAAGTAACACTAATAATGGGAAAGTCTGAAATGGATGAATCAAGTAAATGTTAAGATACATCATTTAACATCGAAGTTTGCTGATGATGAACATTTGGAATAAGATGGCATTTGGATATGGCCTGTCCATTCTGAGAAGGGCAAAGTACCTGCTCAAACTAGGTCTATGACAATATTTCCTGCTCTCTTTATTCTAGAACATCACATGGATGTATGTCATGAACAGTCTTTTAATCCAAGAATTGCGAAAGAGTTGATGCCCTTTGGGTAGACTGAAATGCCAGAGCAGAAGCTTGACTCTTCAACCAACCCATCTGCCATAACAACAGCTCACAGTATCGGCTGTCTGGATGAAAGTCACATGTACATCCTGCTATTTCCACTCTTTGCATCCAAAGAGTCCCCTGATGGAAGGTATGGCTTGCGCCACACCCTCCAAGTGGGTATCCAGCAATACCCCCCTCTCTTCTCAGGGTAATATGACAATCCAGTGATCATGTCAGCTGGCTGTCTGCAGACCTGACACAGCCCTAAAACGTGCATCTGCTGTGCCTGTTTGAGCTAGGACCAGCTGGTATGAAAGCTTCTTCTCCCCATCCCCCAGCACCATTTTCACTGATCCCTCCATGATGAGTTCTGTTTTTCACCTGCATGAGTGTGTGTGTGTGCTTTTAGCAGTAAGTTTTCATGTCACCTGGAGTTCATGAAATAATACGAACAAGCACAATTTTCACTCTTCGCAATCATTACAGTGCAGCAATTTTCCAGAATTCCCTTCGCTGGTAGCCAGTGTTCTCTCAACACTCTGTGACATATGTGGGCATGGTCGGACAGTAATGTCTGCAATGCAGTGACTAGCATATTTGTTTCACTCTCTACAACATCACGATTGCTGATCTGGTTGCTGCTTCAGAGGAAACAATCAAGTTCTAACATGCACCACACCCTAAAATGCAAGCAAAGGAAGCCAGCCCAATCAGCAAACTATCCCTGAAGAAAAATGGTAAGATCCATAAAATTAAAAGGTTTGTGTATTAGAGAGAAAATTACAAGTGATGCCAGCTTATGATTCTGAGTGTGCACCCAGAGACAGATCAAATCACAGTACATACAATTACAAGACACTGCTTTGTGTGTGTGTGTGTGTGTGTGTGTGTGTGTGTGTGTGTGTGTGTGTGTGTGTGTGCGTGTGTGTGTGTGTGTGTGTGTTGCTGTCTCATCTCTGCCTCATCTCCCATGGCCCTCTCTGCAGCATTAATCCCACAACGTTAACATCCTAGCCATCCATCCCATATGCAACCACTTTAGGTTCATCCTGACGCAACCCAGATACTGGCAGTTCATTGGGTCAATGTCAGATCATCATGGTGAGGCACGGCACTGCCGCCCAGTCAGTTCGCTGGTGCTCCATAGCACCAGTCCTTGGATCCAGTGCAACCAGACAGACCCTACTGTGACCTCTACTGTCAACAATGATCGTTCACTGCGAAGCCCTGTGTGAGTGACTATCCTCCTAGCCACCACATCCATCCAAGAAGTCCTAATGAAGCTTCTGACACATGTGACTTCGTATGAACTCAGTCTCACCAAAGGGCATGGACAAGAGGAATCAGAAAGAGTGGTCACTCACAACAACAAACAAGAGATGTACACATTGAAAAACTAAACCAGTGTGAACGTCCTCCTGCATTTCCATGTATTTACACTACAAACTCGTTCATGTGGAACTGTTCCCAATCGTTTTGGACTCAGGCTACCTCACAATGTGGTCTAAACATTCTCCATTCTGGCAGGTCAATACGGCAATGTCTGGAATTTGTCTGGAATTAAGTTTCCCTTGACCAGCGGTCAGTTTTCCTATAAATTTGCACATCATGTGTTGCCATTTGATATGGTTTAGATGGCGGTTGCTTGGAATGATGACAAATCAAAACTGAAAATATCTGTCACAATATTGCTGCCTAGTCATAATTCTTCGTCTCAAAAGCCACATGTAACAAAAGAACCCAACAGCATGGCATGCTCTTCGTACTGCCATCTTGTTGAAGAGACAGCTACTGAGCTCTCTGCCCCTTGCTCACACACTTTCACCGGTCAATGACAGTCAAGACGGCATCAGCATTATCCTTTCTAGCAAGTCTAAACAGGCCTAAATGGTTGTAAACCATGCTGAAACTTGAGTGGTTTTAACTGTTTTCAAAAAGGGTTCAAGTGTAAGTTGTCCAAAATTCATGTTACCTGATAAGCTAAGGCCCACATAGTCATGTTACCTGGTAAGCCAAGGCTCATAGTCATGTTACCTGGTAAGCTAAGGCCCACATAGTCATGTTACCTGGTAAGCCATGGTCCACACAGTCCTGTTACCTGGTAAGCCATGGCCCACATAGTCATTTTACCAGGTAAGCCAATGTCCAAATAGTCCTAGTCCTGTTACCTGGTAAGCTAAGGCCCACATAGTCCTAGTCCTGTTACCTGGTAAGCTAAGGCCCACATAGTCATGTTACCTGGTAAGCTAAGGCCCACAGTCATTTTACCTGGTAAGCTAAGGCCCACATAGTCATGTTACCTGGTAAGCTAAGGCCCACATAGTCATGTTACCTGGTAAGCTAAGGCCCACATAGTCATGTTACCTGGCAACCCAAGGCCCACAGTCATTTTACCTGGGTAAGCTAAGGCCCACATAGTCATGTTACCTGGTAAGCTAAGGCCCACAGTCATGTTACCTGGTAAGCTAAGGCTCACATAGTCATGTTACCTGGTAAGCTAAGGCCCACATAGTTATGTTACCTGGTAAGCTAAGGCCCACATAGTCATGTTACCTGGTAAGCTAAGGCCCACATAGTGCTGTCACCTGGTACGCTAAGGCCCACACAGTTATGTTACCTGGTAAGCTAAGGCCCACATAGTCCTGTTACCTGGTAAGCAAAGGCCCACATAGTCATGTTACCTGGTAAGCTATGATCCACATAGTCCTGTTACCTGGTACGCCATGGCCCACATAGTCATGTTACCTGGTAAGCTATGGCCCCACATAGTCCTAGTCCTGTTACCTGGTAAGCCACGGCCCACATAGTCATTTTACCTGGTAAGCCACGGCCCACATAGTCATTTTACCTGGTAAGCCACGGCCCACATAGTCCTAGTCCTGTTACCTGGTAAGCTAAGGCCCACATAGTCCTGTTACCTGGTAAGCCACGGCCCACATAGTCCTAGTCCTGTTACCTGGTAAGCTAAGGCCCACATAGTCCTGTTACCTGGTAAGCCATGGCCCACATAGTCCTGTTACCTGGTAAGCCATGGCCCACATAGTCCTGTTACCTGGTAAGCCACGGCCCACATAGTCCTAGTCCTGTTACCTGGTAAGCTAAGGCCCACATAGTCCTGTTACCTGGTAAGCCACGGCCCACATAGTCCTAGTCCTGTTACCTGGTAAGCTAAGCCCCACATAGTCCTAGTCCTGTTACCTGGTAAGCTAAGGCCCACATAGTCCTGTTACCTGGTAGCTAAGGCCCACATAGTCCTAGTCCTGTTACCTGGTAAGCCATGGCCCACATAGTCATTTTACCTGGTAAGCCATGGCCCACATAGTCCTAGTCCTGTTACCTGGTAAGCCACGGCCCACATAGTCCTGTTACCTGGTAAGCCACGGCCCACATAGTCCTAGTCCTGTTACCTGGTAAGCCACGGCCCACATAGTCCTAATCCTGTTACCTGGTAAGCCACGGCCCACATAGTCCTAGTCCTATTACCTGGTGTCACGCACGGACATTCAAGGGACATAATTGTGCTTGTTGTATGGCGGTGTGTGGTTGCAGTGGTTAGTTTTCTTCTTTTTTTTTTCCCCCCCATGTCGATATTTTGGAGTTATGATGTGTGTTTTTTTTATTCTATTTTTTTTTTGTGTGTGTTTTGGTCGAGTTATTGTAAGTAGATTATCGACCAAGAGGGTGCAGTTTGTGCCTATATTTGGCCGTATCTATTTTTCTGATTGTTGTGGTTTGTGGTTTTGATGTTTTATTGATGACTGGCTGATGAGTTATTGGAGACTGGTGTTTCAATATGGTTAGATCCATATTTGGTCTTGGGTATAGGCTGTTAGTGATTATTGATTGATGATTGGAGGAATTGGTGGTTTGGAGTCTGTACCGATACACAGTGTTTCTATGATTAGAAGTGTGGTCTTGGTATTTTGGGTGACTGATTGTTGATTGGTCTTTGAGCAAGTTAGTGTTTTGAGCCTGTATACGACTGTCGATATTCATGCCCTTATCTGGAGTGGTGTCATGTCGTTCCCTGGGCAACCTATAGACGACTGGCTGCAGTCAGGGTGTGGCCTTGTCAGTTTCATGGTGTCTGTCACCTCTAGGTGTCGTCTGTCTTTTTGACTATCTAGTTCAGTTGTTTGCGACTCCTGGCTCGAGACGGAGGTCTGATCCAGTGTCTGGTGAGGCAGTTTTGCCACTTGGTTTAGTGGGCTGCCTGGAAGTCCATTGGCGGGTCGTGGTGACAGCTTGGAGTTCCTTGGAGAAGTATTCGGTGTTTCGGTGTCTGCCTACAGCTTCCATGCATCTCAAGGGAGCGCGGGTTTCCCCGGCCTGGTGCTGTTTTGCGGGGGTGTTCGTCATGTGTCGTCTTCGTCATCATCGTAACTCCAGCTGACCTCTAAAGTCATCGTCACAGACGATCGGGAGGGGTCGAGAGCATCCTTCGAGCGTCGAAGCTTCCCTTCCTGCTGTTGAGATCTGCTGAGCTGCTGAGCCCTTCGTCGTCTTTGTCTTCAGTTTGTGTTACGGTGTTTAGAAATTAGTGACTTTGTGTTGAACTTAGTGACACTGATTTGGCATTGTTTGAAGCTTCATCTACCGTGGCATCAAGACCTCAGTGACAGTGTGGTCACCAGTGCCCAAACTGTAAATGCCCGCGAGGGAAGGGAAAGAGTTGAGGTGTGAAAATTGATTGTGAAAAAAAAAAAAAAAAAAAATGATGGTTCGAGCGTGTGAAGGGTGAATGGTATTGTATATGAGCTGTTGATGATCATATATATTATATATATAGATTTGGATATATTTGTATATGTTGTGTGGAGGGGGCATTGTAGTGAATGTTTTTTTTTTTTGAGGGGGTGTGTTGTGTGTCCCCTTAGTAGTTTGTATTGCGTGGGCACTTGGGTTCTGTAGGCCATCCTTCCCCTCTGGATGACCCAGCCCCAAGTTACCACGCGATACCCCCTGTAGTATCCTTGGTCCGATATTAACCCGGTGTGGGTTGGGGTACTTTGAGGCTCCCGGGATCCGGAGGTGAAGTGTCGGGGCATTATTATTGTTTTTTTTTAATATTATTGATGATTGATGTGTTATTGTTTGAAGATCTGTTTTACTTGTTGTTTTGCTGGTGGTGAATGTGTGAGTGCGAATCCGAATAAAATTTGTTAGTTTGTCACACCTATTATTTGGTGTTTTGTATTCTTTGTTCTGTGGTGTTAATAGCTTTAAAGGGGGTACCCTTTTCACATTTGGGTATTCCTGTCACCGCACTAGGTGAAGTGACGACACCTGGTAAGCTAAGGGCCACACAATCATGTTACCTGGTAAGCTAAGGCCCACAGTCATGTTACCTGGTAAGCTTGGCCCACAGAGTCATGTTAACTGGTAAGTTTAGGCCCACATAGTCCTGTTACCTGGTGAGCCAAGGCCCACATAGCCATGTTACCTGGTAGCTTTAGGCCCATAGAGTCCTGTTACCTGGTAAGCTAAGGCCCACATAGTCCTGTTACCTAGTAAATCAAGGCCCACATAGTCCTGTTACCTGGTAAGCTAAGACCCACATAGTCCTGTTACCTGGTAAGCTAAAGCCCACATAGTCATGTTACCTGGTAAGCCAAGGCCCACATAGTCATGTTACCTGGTAAGCTAAGGCCCACATAGTCATGTTACCTGGTAAGTTTGGCCCACATAGTCATGTTACCTGGTAAGCTAAGGCCCACATAGTCCTGTTACCCTGGTAAGCTAAGGCCCACATAGTCCTGTTACCTGGTAAGCTAAAGCCCACATAGTCATGTTACCTGGTAAGCCAAGGCCCACATAGTCATGTTACCTGGTAAGCCAAGCCCTACATAGTCCTCTTACCTGTAAGCCAAAGCCCTCACAGTCCTCTTACCTGGTACGCCAAGGCCCACATAGTCCTGTTACCTGGTAAGCTAAAGCCCACATAGTCATGTTACCTGGTAAGCCAAGGCCCACATAGTCATGTTACCTGGTAAGCCAAGCCCTACATAGTCCTCTTACCTGGTAAGCCAAAGCCCTCACAGTCCTCTACCCTGGTACGCCAAGGCCCACATAGTCCTGTTACCTGGTAAGCCAAGGCCCACATAGAGGCCAGGCCAGGAGCCCCATGGCACCAGTGCACCAGGTGATCACTCTCCTCCTGAATGACGGCAGGGAAGTTGCCCGAGGGGCGGCGGAGTTGCAACAGAAAGTCCAGGCATGGGCGAACCACCCTCCTTGATCTGGGCATGCATCTGTGGGTCCTTGATCTGCCGGGAGATAGAAATCACTTTCCAGTTCTTAGTACCCCTACTTGGAGCAAGTGTTGAATTTTTTTTTTTTACTATTTAGTCCCTAGATCACATTAGATTCACTGAAATACTGAAACTGGAAAAAGTGAAAAAAGAAATGTGAACATTTTTCCAGAATGAATTAAGACAGGCATACATTCCGCAAAGGCAGGAAAAACAGTGGACAGTAAATGAAAGATTTAGAGTTAAAGAGACTAACAGAAAAGATCCCACATGACTAACACGGTGATACACACACACACACACACTCACACACACACACACACATATACACACATATATAGAAATACTTGACGATGGTGGCAATCTCTTCTGGATACATTATACCATATAAAAGATATTTTAAACTGTATACTCACTAAAGCTTTTGAGGAATACAGATTTTCAACAACAGAAGAAACTTGAAAATAACCTTTCCGGGAGTTCTTATAACAAATTATAAAACCTCACTTCCACCACCGCATCTAAACCAACTCCGATTGTAGTCAGTCTCAAACCTATTTCAATTTCACACATACACTTGAAACCAACTTTCAATTTTACAATCGTATCTGCAACCTACTTCAGTTTTACAGACACATCTTCAATTTGACAATTAACTATCTTACCTACTTCAATTCTACAAATACATATCTAACCTACTTTAATTTTACAGTTCAATATCTAATCTATTTCAGTTTCACAATTAAATTCCTAACCTACTTCAATTTTTCAGTTAAATATTCTAACCTACTTCAATTTTACAATCCCATCTCAAATCTCGATTTCACAGTCACAATTCAAACAGACTTCTGTTTTACAGTCAAAGCTCTTATCAGCTTTCATCCTGCAGTCACATGTCCAGCTTTAACTTAAATTTTACAGTGATAAGTCAATGAATGCAATATATCTCAAAACACTGACTGGCTCAAAAATGTATAGACATTAAAAAGACAAAAAAAAAAAAACCAAATCAGATACATGACATCTTGCTCATTTGAACAGAGAAACATGCCCAGGGGAACTAAAATGGGGGAGTATGTCTAATTTTGATCCAAAGATTCTCAAAAAAAAAAAAAAAAAATTCTGTTTGGAAAACAAATGGGCTGGAGAAAAGTCAGGCAGTTTTGCTTTATGGTGTTCTTGCGAAATATGTGACAAAGCATATTTTTGCCGTTGTTATTGTTTAAATGAAACATGCATTCAAACACAACTTACCAGAAGCAGAGTGTAGAAGATCCCACCGATGCCATGGGCAGCCCAATATAATACTCTCCATACCAGCGATACATCAAGGGGCATTTCCAGCCTTTGGCCTTGGACAAAGCTTGGCCCGAGGACAGCATTGCTTTGGCAACCTGTACAGGGTCGGCAGTCTTCTTTCTTCACACTGTTGTTGGTTTGGGGAGAAGAGAGGTGGGGGGAGGGAGAATGAAGGGGTGTAGGGACCGGTGCACCAGTACCAGGTGAAGTACTCTGGTGAATAAGGCACACTCCCTCATCAATTCTTCACCTGACTGAAAAACAGTCTTAGTATAAGGGTGCCTTTCAAACAATGGGCACTGACAAGATGCCTTCCAACCAGCAATACTTTTCAATTATAAACTTCTTAGCCTTCAAGAATATAACAAGCCTTTTATTTTTCAATTCCTCATCTCAACACTATGATCCTGCTATTTACCTCTGTCTACAATAATGATACCCAAGGTCCCTGGCAAGAATCTTTCTGAGAACAGGCTGACGGAAACCAGTCTGCCATACTATTTCTGTGAACAGGTTAATGAAATCACAGATAAATTAAGCATGTAAGTGCGCATGCATACACACACATGCACGCACACATGCATGCATACACAAAAAAAACACATGTGCACACATACACACACACAAAAATAAACACCGCAATGCACACAAAACACGTACATACACACTCACACCCAAAAACTCACACATGCACACACATACACACACTCACACAGGTATTTCGTTCCTCACACACACACACACACACACACACACACACACACACACACACACACACACACACACTCACATCCTATTCTCTTTAACTGTGTAACATCACTTTAATTAAATAGATATTAAATGACAAATGAATCAACAAAAATAGAACAAATCAATGCTTTTTTCACACGATCATACCATACACAGAAATGTAAGTCTTGAAAAAAAAAAAACAGGTAATTTCAGATGGCTACTACTCGTAAGTAAACAGCTGCCTGTACCTGACAAATGACTTCTCCAGAAATAGCCTGCTCTCCAAGGCGTGACTGAACAAACATGAGTGTGGCCAGGTAGCCGGCCCTGCCGTACAGGTGTTCATCAGGTGTTTTGCTGTCTTTCACAACACGCTTATGCATGTCTTGCAGTCTGGAAAAAAAAAAAAAAAAAAAGAAAAAAAGAATTTTTTTCAGGAGGAAAGGGTCAGGGTGGGGGAGGAGTCAAATTTCTCCTGTTGACCAACTCATTAGCAGCTGACTATCTTAAAGATGGAGAGTTAAAGGAAAGATGGTACCATATCACACTGATTATACTCATCGATTATACTGTCTAAAAGATGGAGAGTTGAAGGGCAGATGGTATCATATCACACTGATTCATATTCTTTCTATTGACTCTATTGTATTACATTTGGCAATGCTACACCAAGCTTCTGTAGATTTAAAGAAGTTACGTTGTGTATAAAAATAACAGTAATCATGGTAATCTTTCTCTACAGAGCTAAGAGTGAAACAGTGAAATTATATGCAAAAACAGATAGAATATATAGCCACACTGGATCATGCAACAAAATGTTTCAGCCAAAACACTTAAAACAGACATTCTGACAGCCATAGGACAATTTCCTTCTACACACACACACACACACACACACACACACACACACACACACAATTCTTTTTTACTGCACAAGCACATATAACTAATGCACATGTACACACACACACATACACACACACACACACACACACACACACACACACACACACACACACACACACACACACAAGATTCATTTAGTGCACAAGCACCTATAACTAATGCACATGTACACACACACACACACACATACACACACACACACACACACACACACACACACACCAGATTAGTTTGGTGTAACAACAGATTTCTTTGTAACAGACACCTTTGCAGGACAGAAAAAAGACGTACTAGTAAACCAACACATCTGTCAACATGAACAAACTTAGCAAAACACCTGTAAGTTTCATTCTTCAATACTACAGCCAAGCAAATCATATGCAGGCCTTTCACGGCTGTCACCACATACAGAAAAAGAAACTGTCCTGAAAAAAGAGTGACAAATAAGCACTTCATAACTACATATTACATGCACACATACATTCGTTTCAAACTGCTTCTCTGCTGGCATTAGTATTTAGGCAGAATGACTTGGCCAAGCTCAACAAACAACCCATTCCATTTGATTTTTCAAAGCCTGTTTGAACAAAACAGTAAAATAAACTAGTAACAGAAACAGTGTGTGCAAGAAAACTAGATCTTAAATAAAGACTATGCAGGCAAATAAGACACTACAGAATGATGGACCGCTAGTGTTTACACTAGATGAGTTTATGAATTCACCAACTGGTCATCAGAAGAAAATAAAAACAAACAAACAAAACAAAAACAAAACAGCTGTTATATTTTATAAATTGTAAAAAATGAAAAAAAAAGAAAAAGTGCCAGAGACTCGCAGGTAAATGAGCCACAAAGTCAGCTGATAACTGATAGGTAAAACAAAAATAAATGATCATGGTCACAGAGAGACAGAAAAGAGAAAATTTTTAGGACACAGGGGTGAAAGCAGAAAATCACAGGTATACTGAAAAGGCCAGGGGTCCAGGGGGCCGCTTTAGGCCCCCAATGGTGTGCAGGGGCAACGTCCAACTGGGGAAGAAAATTTGTCTTGCCAAGACACTTTTGTGGCCTCTCCTTGAAAACAAAGTTAATAATTAACTTCTATACAAAAAGACTCCAAATATGACAAAATATGACTTACGGCTTAAATATCAAATTGGAAATGTTATGCCAAGTACTTGGAATGCATCTTAAATTCAGTAAACCATCAAAACAAGATAGGATGCAATGTACAAATATTACTCACCAGTGATGTTAATAGAAGACAGTGGCCAAATTCCAATCACTTAATTTATAAATTCAAGAATGAGGATTCCTGGGTGTTCTGGGTTTTTTTTTTTAGTCTTACATGGCTTAAATTCAGCAACTCCATGTGTTACAGAATATGTTGCAGTTTTCCTACACATGGAAAGCTGTTCCAGGTTCTGAGTATCTCTGGCAAGTTTTTGACTGAAGGAGATTAAATCAGGTGCCAGTGACAGGCAAGCAGTGTTCTGCTAAAAATGCTCAAGTCCGAATCTTGGCATACAGCAGGGAATCAGTTTTAGACACCAGAGCCATTACTGGAGCAGCAGCAGGAAGAGATGATGTATGTTTCAGCGCATTCCATTTCTCCACTTGTTTTACTCCTGGGAATCCACTTCGAGCGACTTTTTTTCAATTTGACATGTATACAAGTTTCCGACTGCACAGTACACACAAGCAGCGCCAACTTCATTTGTTTCCCGCACCATTTTGAGAATGAACATTCAATTCATCCATCGCATCCATCCATCATTTCTCCCACTGTTTTTCTTCAGATCATCGTCGATCTTACATGCCTCTGCTTTGTTGTTAATCAGCTCCATTTTTGACAAATATAAAGCACTATGATGTCGTCTTCACACACTGAAGACAAGATGGCAGATTTTAAATACAAGTGGAGTGAAAACCTGAATCGGAACATGGAATGCACACACATGGAAAAAAAAAAAGAGAAAAATTTTGCTCTACAGAATTCCGCATCAATACGGAAGGTCTCCTATCCCTGAGGAAAGAAATTTGTGAAAATGCAATTCATACAAAAAGGACCAACATTATGCACTTACATTATCCGATCGATCCCTCCTCATTTATGCACAATATTGTAGTCACCCATTGCCTACAGTACATACCATCTTTTCGACAGTCCCTTCACAACCTTCAGCCCTTGTAGTGTTCAACCAATACCCACCCACTTCATGTTACTTTTTCCCTTAGGTTTCACCAGTGCAAGGATGTGTACTTGTATGCACATACTTCAACCATTTGTTTGCATTCAACCATGAATTCCTGCAAACACTTTCACCGGCAGAGACGCAAACATTTCCACATATAGCAAATCGCACAAGTTTACTCAACTACACTGCCACAGATTGGATATGCTTACTCATTTAAACTCCGCCTTGGCTTAAGGCTGTGTCAGGCCAACTGACTTAGGCTAGAACACCAAGGCTACATCAAAACGTTGTTATGCTCGGCATAGTTATGCGGGGATTGTCTTCAGTCATGACAAGCTCCTAGCATAACATTATCAGTCTCCAAAATCCCCCAAAGTCAGAATGTCGCTGCCCATGTGGCAAAGTAATCAAAAATGGTCACACATGTAATGTTCTCATCCCCAGCTGATGCATTTGTACCATAGTGTTCAAGTAGTTTGGCTGTTCAGATGATCCCTGGTGTCTTTTAGCCAGGGTATGCCAACACCAACACAACATAACACACACATTCACATCTACACTGCCGTGCCTCCTCTCCCCCCCCCCCCTTCTCCCTCACAAAACCAGCCCCCACCCTCTGTAAATGACCACTATATGGTGATCCTCACCCCCTTATCAACCTCTTCCAACTGCCCTCCCCACCTCAACCCCACCCTGGTATAATTATTCTCCCTCCTCCATCCATAACACACACACACACACTTGACGCCAGTTTCATTCCTTTCCAGTTATCTGATTATCAGCTTTTCTTATTTGCGAGGTTTTCCAGTCTTAAAAAAAAAAAGTTAAAACAGAAAAAAGCAAAAAAAAGCAGAAGGAAACAATGATTTAATGAAAAAAGAAAAACCCTACACTTATTTCATAAATACCTGTCTACACATTCCTTGCTTTTTCTGGTGTCTCCAGTTCTGGCAAAGAGCACAGCAGCGACGGCCAGCACACCTGCATCTCCACACAGAAAGGTGTAGACATCCGATCCCAGGTGCTGCAGACCTGGCTGCAGATATCCCATGGCCATCTCCAGGTAGGTTTGACGGTTAGCATCCTCTGTCAGGTTGTCGTACAAGTGCAAGTACAGGAGGGCAATACCTGTCACCACCCCACCGAAACAAAAAATGAAATCATCCACATATCAATGAGGGTATGTGCACAGACACATATATACATAAATATGTGCGCTACACATACTTAAAGATAGATAGACAAACAGATAGACAGAGAGAGTGAGAGAGAGAGAGAGAGATTGAGAGAGAGAGATTGATTCTAAGGCTTCTAAAGTGACACAGGAGATGAGACAGAAAACAATCCATTTCAGTTACATCGGACAATGGAGAAAAAGTGGAGATGGAGAAGTTTTCCCAATTTGAAAGACAATGTGCATCATTACTACATGGGCACTGACAAAACGGTTTGAGAGTGGTCTGCGGAGCTCACATTTGTGTTAATCTCACAATGAGAGACATGGGGGGGAGGGGGGGGGGGGGGGGGGGGGGGAGGGGGGGGTTTCTAATCTATTTGTGAGACTAGATGATATTTCTATAACAGCACAAAGTTTATGGGAAAGTTTCTGAACTTACAGAGCCTATCTAATCAACATATCTTGACAATGACAGATTGATTTACTGAGTGAATGACTTCTGATGGATGGCTACAATGTATCTGCACTGTAGCATGATCCTCCCTAATAAGATCTTTCCCTATTCAGATCAGACTTAAACTGATATTTCAAAGTCATTATAGAGTGGCTCAACTGTACAGACAAATCACTACCCAAAGTATGTTTGAACAAAATTCATAACATTTCAATCCTAAAAATTTCAACAACAAAAAGCAGTAACATAATGAGCATGCACAACATGCATTCTGGCAATTCTGTCTTTAACTTTTTTTTAATTCTCATCTTATTTGAGTTTGTTTTGTTATCATACTCCATAATTCTTACTGTATTCTAGTTTGTTTTATGTTCTCATACCTCATGATAAACAGAAAAGAAATAAAACTGAAAAAGCCTAATTTTTCCTGCTTTCACACCAACACAACAATCATTACACAAAAAAGCTTAAAGCACACAGGATTATACTTTTTTTTTTAAACAGAATGATTGGCTTCACATGCATCTAACAAAACCTGCAAGGTGTAAACAATAACAACAAAAAAGCATTACCTGTGTGTCCGGTGTACACAGAAGGGTCAGACCTGCGACTCTTCGACAGACCATGATTCAGCTGCGAAAGCAAATTTTGAATGCAGATCTCTTCACTTTTTCACTGAAGTTGACATCCAGCTGCAAATCAAATAACAGACTTATAGGCATATGACAGGGTGCAACACAGATTCACTTAGGGGTGGCAGGGGGTGGGAAGAATCAATCCACATTACTGCATTTTTTTTTTTTTAATACCTAAAAAAAAAAAAAAAAAACTTCATCTTGAAATGTGGTTTCATAACATCTGACAGAGTAACATCCTGAGTGTCTGTCTGTCTGTGTCTGTGTGTATACATGTGTGTATACATGTGCGTGTGTGTGTGTGTGTGTGTGTGTGTGTGTGTGTGTGTGTGTACACGTGTGTGTGTGTGTTGTGTGTGTGTGTGTGTGTGTGTGTGTGACTGTGCGTGTGTGTGTACATGTGTGTGTGTGTCTGTGTGTGTGTGTGTGAGTGTGTTGTGTGTGTGTGTGTGTGTGTGTGTGTGTGTGTGTGTGTGTGTGTGTGTGTGTGTCCGTCTGTGTGTGTGTGTGTGTGTGTACTGTGTGTGTGTGTGTGTGTGTGTGTGTGTGTACTGTGTGTGTGTGTGTGTGCGCGCGCAGGTGCATGTGTGTTAATTGGTGTCACTCCCACTGTTGGTATCATCTCCTAGCCTGCAATAGCATTTGACTTTGCTTCCCCCATGCTGGTAGCATGGACAGTGTGCCATTCTCATAAATTATTCAGGATTACCAACTTCATAAGGCAGCATGACATAGTGTAAAGATGTTCCGTCCATTGTTTGGCTGAGATTAATTTTGTGTGGGGCTAACACTATTGTTTTCAGTGCTGATAAGATAAGATAAGATAATGTTGCTTATAGCCCAGCCGACCGTAAAGGGCCATATCAGGGCTGTCACCACGTTAAAATCAACTCACAAGTCATTCATTCACACAATTCTCTTAAAATACATCATCTAAAAACTCAACCAAAAGTTTGTTAAAAAATCTTTCCACTGTAAAATCTCAGATCCGATGAAAAATGTTGATCTCTTTCAAGAACTCAAAGATTGCATCAGTCGGAACATCTCTGAACAAGGTTTTCATGGAATCTGCAGTAAAATGTTTGTGTCTCACATTGTACAAGTCCCAACACTCTAAAAGAATATGTTTCACTGTGAGTGGCAAATGACATGGAATGCACCACAGAGCTTCTTCACTCTTTAAAAGGTATGAATGGGTAAATACGAATGGCCGGTGTGCAGCCGGCTCAGAACTGTTTCTTCTTTACGACCACCAGATGTAGATGAGACGAACTCCTTAAGGTCTGGACGGATCTGAAAGAGTTTGTTATCCGTCTGCGTATTCCAATCCTCCTGCCAGAGGTCTCTGACATAATCGTTAATTTTGGGTTTCAGATCTGAGCAGGGGATATATATGTGGACATTTTCTCTCTTGTGGCATTCTTGGCCAAATGATCAACCATTTCATTCCCTCCGATGCCAACATGACCAGGAACCCAAGCCAGAAGAATATTGCAACCCTCCACTTTCAACTTGGTAAAAAGTTCAAAGAAGTGTAAAAGTTCTGGATGCTGGAGGCTGCGGCCAGCTATGGCCTCCAAAACTGACAGCGAATCCGACAGAACCAGAAAGTTCCTCTTCGTAGATTGCGAGATTATCCTCAGTGCCAGAACCAGACCTGTAACTTTAGCATAGCAAGCAGAAGCATCTGAAGGAATATGTTCTAACAGTATTTGAGAAGGAGCACCAAGGCAGTAGGCTGCACAGGCCACTCCATCTTCAGACTTGGAACTGTCAGTGAAAATTTTCTGATAGGATGGGAATTTTGAACAGAGGTCAGCGTACAACGCCTTGTATGCCAGAGAGCTGGTGGACTCTTTGCAAAAAGCTGCAAGATCAAAATGAACCTCTGGTGTGAAAAAGGTCCACGGAGGCTCATCTGGAAACTTGGAAAAATCTGACACAACTCCTAGGTCTAGACCTGCATTCCGCGCGTGAGGCTGCATACAGAAACCAAACGGTGGAATACAGTTCGGGTTGTTTTCAAATTTGCTTTGAAACTGATGGTCAAAGACACATCATAGGCAGGGTTTTCAGGTTCGGAGAACAGTCTGATATAGTAATTCATAATTCAAAGACAGTTTCAGCCTGCGGTTGGACAGTGAAGGTTCACCTGCCTCTGCGTACAGACTGTACACAGGGGTGGTGCGGATTGCTCCAAGACAGAAATGAAGCCCTTGATGGTGGATAGGGTCCAAGAGTTTTGGATAAGACGGTCTTGCAGAGCAGTACACAGCACAACCATAGTCCAGTTTGGAACAGACCAAGTCAGTTCAACAGGGTTCAGACTGCTCATTGTTTTGTGGATGATTTTGCTGTGTCCAGTGCAGGCTCCAGCTTTGTGTGGATAAAATTCATCAGTGGGCGGATGAAAACAGCTTCAGCAAAGTTTTCTTATCAGCTCCCCAGTCAATGTGTGCTACAACCCGCAGAATATTCAGAGCTTTCTGGCAAGAGGTTTTGAGGTTTTTAATGTGGCTGAGAAAGTTGAGTTTTTGGTCAAAAATAACTCCTAGGAATTTGGCCTCTTTGACAGCTGGAATGGGAGATTTCCCTATTTGAATTACAGGATCTGGAAAAAAAAAAACTGACGAAAATTATGGAAATGAATGCACTGTGTCTTCGTAGGAGAAAAAGTGAAGCTGTTTTCATCCGCCCACTGATGAATTTTATCCACACAAAGCTGGAGCCTGCACTGGACACAGCAAAATCATCCACAAACAATGAGCAGTCTGAACCCTGTTGAACTGACTTGACAATGTTGTTAATCTTGATACTGAAGAGGGCAGGAGACAGAATGCTTCCCTGTGGAACACCCAACTCCTGCTCATGAACATCTGAGAGAGTGGTGCCAACGCGGACCTGAAACTGTCGTTCTGCCAAAAAATTTTGAATAAAAAGTGGAAGATGACCCTGAAAACCAAGATCATGGAGATCATGAAGTATCCCAGACTTCCAGGTGGTATCGTATGCTTTCTCCAAGTCGAAGAATATAGCCACTGCATGTTGTTTGTTCAGAAAGGCGTTCCAAAGCGTAGATTCCAGACGGATCAAATGGTCAACTGTAGTCTGATGTTTGCAGAAACCACACTGTTCTTTCGCCAAAAGGCCATCGGTTTCAAGTTTCTACATGAGTCTAGCATTGACCATTTTCTCCATCAATTTACAGACACAACTGGTCAAAGCTATCGGACGACAGTTTGATGGGTTAGAAAGATCTTTTCCAGGTTTGGGAATGGGAATAATGAGGGCTTTTCGCCAAGAAGGTGGAAAGAATTCAGTAGTCCATACATGGTTGTATACATGTAGCAGGATGTGCAGACCTTTTTGCGGAAGATGTTTTTCAAAGTTTATAATGGATTTTATCTATACCTGGAGAGGAATCGTTGCAAGAAAGTAAGGCAGATTTCAGTTTCATCAGCGGTCTCAACCTCCAGGATCCTATTCTACCCCATCACAGGACACACCGCACGGCAAACACGGTGGGCCATCGACTCCCAACAAGACGGATGCCCATTTTATACGGAATTCCAGTATATCAGGGCACCAGGATTTCAAAAGAGATATACACAGGCCTGAAAGCATCCCTGCCACAGAAGCTCCCAAACCCGTTTGACCCCGAGCCGCCGCCTTCTAGCCTGAGCTAGGGCATGCACGCGACCAGCCGCTTGATCAAAGTGGGCCACTTCGACCACCTGTCTAGAGGAAGTCCAGGCCAAAGAGGTGTTAACTTGATGCACCGCAGTCACATCAGCGGCGGTCTCAACCTCCAGGATCCTATTCTACCCCATCACAGGACACACACGCACGGCAAACACGGTGGGCCTCAAGAAGACCACAGAGAAAAGAAGAGTGTGGGAAAGAAGACTTGAAGGGGAGATGAAGATAGACAAGAGCCAAATACGAAGGCAGAAGATAAAAGGAAGAAGGTGGTTACTATTAGTCTGGATCCTCACCCTTAGCCTATCTGACATGGGAGGCCCTACCAGGGGCATCAACTCTTCACCACGTTATGCTTAGGCCAGACAGCAACTGGACTTTTCAGGCCTAGAAGCATTTAAATAAAAAAAACTAGCCTATCTTCAAGTATTGATGCCCCCGCCAACAAAGCCTAAGGGATCACGGGACCGCACAAGCCCTCCGACCACGACAAGGTTACAACCTCCAGAGGGTTCAGTGCTGATCTGTGCCTTCATCTCAACAGCCTTTAAAATCCAAATAGGGGAATTCTGAGTCCTGGCAATTTAACTAAATCCTAGATTTTTCATTTATGAGTGTCTACAGAGTTACATGTGAATCATTCTGTGCTCTCATACACATTATTTTTCCTTGGCAAGTCTGAAGCAATGAGATGGCAGGTAACAAGGGTGCAGTAGTAATTATTACTAAACATGCTGTCGCCTGTCATCATCTGGTAAGCGGTATGCTTTTTATTGTACAGACACCTGACCAGATTTTCCACACACACACACACAAACGCACACGCACACACATATGCTAACTTACCCACACATACACACACACACTTACATACACACACACATGCACATGCATGCAAGCATGCGCACGCACACACACACGCACGTACACACACACATACATACACACTGTCAGATTTGCTCTCTCTCCACTCCCTCTCCACACACACACACACACACACTCAGGCGCACAAACACATACACACACACACAATGCATGTACCTCTATTTACCGAGGATACATACATTCATATATATATATATATATATATATATATGTGTGTGTGTGTGTGTGTGTGTGTGTGTGTGTGTGTGTGTGTGTACACACATGCGCACATGCATGCATGCAGGAGCATGCTCACTCAATCACCACACATCATACAAATGCACACACATGCATGTTAAGAACTTGCCACTTGGGCTAATATGCATGTCTGACATCTGCTAAGTCATAGCCATGGGACCCTTCCTTATCTTAAATCTTTTCATTTTAGTCATCAATTCATTTATCCATCAGGCGTAAATCCTGTGCAGTGTGGTCTCGAAACTTCGCTCATGTGGTGTATTCTGTGCAGCGTATATATGGACTCCTTCGAACACAGCGACACCTGCTTGAAAGAATGAAACTAAAACTTTATCTTCTTCTTTCGTCGAGTGTCCACCTTCATCAAGATGAAGATTCTGACACTACAAAAGGGGGATTCGGGATTTAACAGTAGCTATCTAGCATATTTTGAACATTAAGGGCATTTTACACTGACTTTTTGTTGAAGAAACCACAATGGAAAGCGATCCTGTTTAATGCCGAAAAGAAGATGCCCCCCAAATACGTCACAATTTCCACCACCTCCCCAACACCCTCATCCCGTCTACTTTTTCCCTCTTAACAGCTTACTTTGATCTTCCCTTCTGCATTCGTTGCAACTTGCTCACCGTTGTAGTCTCGAAATTGATTCAAAAATGCTCTTGAAGTCATCGTGTGTATTGCTAGCCGACTTATGGCCTTGTGTCTGAAAACAATGGTGTTTACAGTTTGCAGACAAATAGCCATACGCCGCTCGACACACCAGGGGAGTGTACTCCTAATTCCCTGGTGGTTACATGCCAAAATGATTTCCCTTTCAATTCAATTCATTTCGATTCAATTCGATCAACTTTGTTGTCCATCGGAAATTTTTCTTCTGCTCCACGTCATTTCACAAGTACATAAGACATTACAAAAAGACATTATAGATCGTTACATAAAGCCTCTATTAGTATATGTAGATACATCAACACCCCCCCCCCCCCCCCACACACACACACACACATGAAAAAACTAAAATTGCCCAGATTGGTTGTGCTAGAGTTCAAGGTCACTACGGGGTTCAGGTAGACCGAAGATAGATTGTAGTACGACCTTGCTTGAAAGGTTCTCGGATGTGAAAAAGCACATTTCACCCAAAGATAGGTGCCAAAATAATCAAGTTTGATTGTGTATTAGTAGTAGTAGCTGAGGGCTGGCTCGAAGCCTAGGCCTTCTGGCCTTTTAACCCCCCATCTTTCATGTGTTAACTTTTTTTTTGGTGGTGTTTTTTTTTTTGTTTTGTTTTGTTTTTTTTTTCTTTGTTTTTTTTGTTTGTTTGTTTTGGTTTTTTTTTTTTTTTTTTTTGGGGGGGTCAGAAAAACATGCCTTATTATTATACTTTGAGTAAATATGCTTCAGTCGATTTCCTGAAATAAAATTTTGAATTCAGAGTCATTTTCCAGGAATTTTTTTTTAACTTGTTAATGCTGTTAGTAAATTTAATTTCAAAAGGAACTGCATTCCACAATTTTACAACTTTGTTAAAAAAAAAACCAGAACACTCTTTTGTTAGTATTTCTTTATTTAACAAAAATTCTACCATCTGAATTCCCTTTATACTAGCTTGTGGAAAGGAAAAAAATCTTTCAACTAATAAATCATCCATCCCATTCATTATTTTGTACACCTGTATTAACCCCCACCCCTTCTACCTTTCATAGAGTGAAGTTTTAAGAACTTAAGCCTGTCTTTGTAACTCATATGTTTACATTCTATAAGTAACCTAGTTGCCCTTCTTTGTACGTTCTCAATTAGTTTTTTTATTGTCTTATTAAATAAGGATTCCAAACAACATTTGCATATTCTAAATGAGGTCTAACAAAAGCCTTATATAACATTAAAAATGTATGTTCATCCATGTATGAAAATGTTCTTTAAATAATTCGTGTCATTTGATTAGCCTTAATACTACTCTATTGATGTGCGGGTCAAAGGAGGGTACACTGTCAAATGTAACCCCTAAATCTTTTTCAGTTTCACACATACTAATTTTCTGTATATCATTTCCAGTTTTCATGAAAAATTCACGTCTGACATCATTCTTACCAATATGCATTGCATGACATTTTGAAACATAAAAGTATGAATTCCAAGTGTCTGACCAGTTTTTGTAGTAGTAATAGCAAGTCCTGTTGAATTAAATTACCATTGGCAACCCTGTCATATAGTTTTGTATCATCAGCAAAAATATTGCAATTACAATGTAGCAAATCAGGTAAGTCATTAATAAATACTGTATACAGGATTGGACCCAATACACTACCCTGTGGGATTCCGCTTTCTCGTTTTGTTTCTTCAGATTCAGTATTTTCTACTCTTACCCTCTGCTTTCAATCACTTGAAAATATTTGAATCCATTTGAGTGTATTTCCTATAATGCCATAAGATGCTAATTTTATGAGCAGTCTTTCGTGTGGTACAGAATCAAAAGCTTTTCTAAAATCCAAATACACAATATCAAAGGGGTCCCCACTGTCCATCATTTGATGAAATCCTCTGTAACTTCCAATAATTGGGTTACACAGGATCTTTTCTCTCTAAATCCATGTTGACATTGTGCATAAAGTTTATTACTTTCAAAGTGAGAAATAATACAGTCTCTTACTAGTGATTCTAGTACTTTACAAACAATACAAGTTAAACTTACAGGTCTATAGTTCCCACCATCACTCCTACTTCCTTTCTTAAATACAGGTTTAACATCGGCTGTTTTCCAATCTTTTGGTAACTCACCTGATTCTAAGGACTTATCAAATAATATACAAAGTGGCTTTGCAAGTTCTTTGCTCACTTCCTTTAGTATTCTATGGGATATTGAATCAGGCCCTTTAGCTTTATTCAGGTTTAGTTCCTGTAATTTTTTTTCTACAGCAGTCAGAGTAACTCTGATATCACATAATGATATACCATTTGACTTTGAATTTTTTCTAGATCTAGTAATGTACTGACATCCTCTATTGTAAAGACACTAACATGAAAAATTGTTCAAAACCTCTGCCTTATCTTTATCTGTAACAACCAGCTTTCCATCAATAGTTTTTATGGGGCTAATACCTGTATTAACTTCTGTCCTTACTTGTACATATTTCCAATTTTTTTATTACTTTTACTCTCCTTAGCTCTATTTTTCTCATACTCTTTTCTTCTTTTCTTCAATGATTTCGCACATTCATTCCGTACTGTTTATATATCTATCATAATCTCTACCTTTTTTGGTTCTCAAAAAATCTCTTTTTAACTGGCATAAAGCTTGGTAAACATCACTAACTGTCATAGGCAGAACTGGTGGAGCTGAACAAATGTTCTAAGCATTGCAAAAGTTTTTCAGTTTTTGTTCATTTGATTCAGTATTCTTTTCTTTGACAATGCGTTCTGCAATTGTTGTAAAGTGTTTGTTGAGTTCATTTGGTGTTTACGCTGGTTATGGGACTTATCTTTGACTGTGAAGTTTTATTTGTAAGTTCATTTATTGCTTTCCATATGGACTTCGAATTTTGTTTGTTGGCTACAATTTCATGGAATAATTTCATTTTTGCAGTTCATTTGAGTGAATTGACTTCATTACGTTGCCTTTAAATCCATCTGACTTCCTTTCTGCTTCAAGCAGATCATCGTGCAAGACACAAGCAGCTTGTATTTCATCAGTCATCCACTTTGGTTGTGCACTATGTTTAATGCTACGCGTTTTGAATGGTGCATGCTTGTCATAAACAGAGTTAAACATGTATAGCCAGAACTCTAGCACTTTCTCTGGATCAGTGTAATCAAAAACAAGAGGAGAGAGAGAGTGTGTGTGTCTGCAGAAACATGGAGAACTGGCAAGGCTAATAGGGAGATTCAGACAAGGGATTCAGTTTACTGAAAATGAGAAAGAAAAATGAACTGAACTATTGGACAAACATGAGTGTGCTTTGCTCATGCGTGCAGAAGAAATTGAGACGAAGTTGATGTATCAAATAAAGTAAGTGTGATTTCTTTCTCTCTCTCTCCGTTTTTCTTTTTGTTTGTTTGTTTTGTTTTGATTTGTTTTTGTTTTTCTGAGGGACTGGAGTAGAGATCTAACCATCCATGCCCTCACAGTCGCATTACTCCTATGCCAAGTTTGGATCCTCTTCACACAGTAAATCTGTATTTGTTATGTCATAGCCCCACACTGACAGTTCACAAGGACTTATGAATAGTAGGTTATCCTATGACAACTCACCAAGAAGACATTGCATTTTGCTGAGTAACTTTGGTCATCTTCCATAGTGCATACTTTCATCCATTATACTCAGGATGACGCTTCTTAAATATCCTTGTAGTTGTTGTCGTACCCTGGCTAAAAGACTCCAGGGATCATCCGAACAGCCAAAATACTTGAACACCATGGTACAAATGCATAAGCTGGGGATGAGAACATAGTGAAAATTACTTGGCTGCAGAGCCAATGGGAGTGCATGTATATCTGTAGAAAATGACGCCATGTCCATTCAATGACACACTATCCAATGTGATTTGAATATTTGAATTACCAACGTAAATGTGAGTGTTTGTGTATAAACAGTGAGCAAAAGAGACATGGTATTTCTCACCACATTGTTATTACACACACACACACACACACACACACACACACACAAATTAAACAAAGAATACAATCTTTTACCAGCAAACAAAGAATTCACTGGACACTATGCAGACTTTGCATAACAGTAACTTTAATACTGTGTAGTACTGAAAGCAACATTCTATTAAAAAAAATATATATATATATGTATGTATATATTTATATATATATATATATATGTATGTATGTATGTATGTATGTGTATACTACATGACAAAACACACAATTCATTCTGTAAAAATGCAGCAAAGTCTGAACATCCGAACAAAAGTTGAATAACATAAATTGAAAAAAACAAAAAAAACAAGAAAAAAAAAAAACTGCAGCACCAGTAATAAAGCATTTCAGATCTTCCTACCTTAATGATGAAACACAGAAGACAAACAAGAACAAGCCACAGTTGAATTAGGCACATGCACATCCCATCAGCAGAACAGTGCATGTTTGGCACAGCCTCTCCATAGCAACCTCAAGAAATCCTTAAAACTGGATCGTTAGAGGGAGGGAGATCTCTTCACTGGGAGGCTGATCTATTACTGAGAAAGAGAGAAAATGCTTCCCAGAAACCCTAAGACTTTAAAGGGAAGAAGTCTTCACTCGATGTGTCCATTTTGAGATGTATGTCTCTGTACATGCAAGACACAAGTACATGATAAAATAGTAACAAGATAAACTTTGACAGATCTGAGCACAAAAATTTCATATTTGAAAGCCTGATGGATTTTGCAGTAGTATGTGTTCAACCCACGATTCTTTTTCTGCATTTAACATGGCGTCCAAACAGTTGCAGTATTTCATATTCAGCTGCTAAGATTAATAATGGACTTTTCTATTTCTTTAAAGCGGGGGAAGGAGGGGAAGGGACTGGATAAGAGGCAAGAAGGTTCTTCCCTTTCGAGCCAATGCTCTCACATCGTCCAGTCAGATTCTTTAAGACACAATTGCATCCAATGTTGTCCTGTCGCAGACTCAGTGCCAACAGTTTACAGAGCACTGTCAACGTCTGGTCACCAAGAAATTACCTGAGCGACTCTTATCCTCCCACAAAGCCTGTTCTCATTTCATACATGTATGAAGGAAACCAGTTCATGTGGCACTAGGTGATAAGAAAAACCATTTAGTTCCAGACAGAGGCAACACGGGCAATCCATGGATAGTTGAAGATCACCACTATCCTGTAGTTTCTGTATGCAACTATGTCTAACCCCTTTCCCTAGTCTCCAAGCCAAGCATGGATTGTGTCAGCAGAACTGCTGATCAAGACCAAACAGTGAGGATGAGATACTTCAGAATACTAAGCATCTTTACTGAACGTGTCACGATCGACAAAGTTGCCAAACAGTGAGGATGAGATATTTCAGAGTACTAAGTGTCTTTACTGAACATGTCACGATCGAAAAAAGTCTGCAAAACCATCAGGCAGCATGCTAGTCCTATAAACACCAACTGGTGACGTGAAGAGAGACATAAAGTATACGGGCATGTGACAAGATCATCCTGACCATCCAAGAGCACACTCCACGGAAGACAGTTGCTGAAGTGGAAAATGAGTAGAAAGAGAAAGAGGTGGGCAAACAACACTGAACAGATTAAGGAGACCTTTGCTGTAACCCAGCCTGTTGCCCACCACTGTCAAAGGTGCGGGTAAACCAGTGTGGTGATTATCATTGCCATGCCACTCTGGCTCTGGCAGGCTCAACGATAAGAGAACAAGATCTCCATACTGAGACTCCAAATCAAACGGTCTTCATTACTAACACAGTGACGAACACATCTCGGGCAATCCTGACCACTTCGACATGACATACCAAGTTTACTTGACAGGCCCTTTAGGGATCGAACGGACTACTTATCAAGACAGAAACTGACAGACAGACAGAGACAGACAGAAAGAGGAGGAGCTCAAAAACCTAATAAATCACTTGAGGGTCTAGATTTTTGGCATGACTGACAATTCTTACAATCTGTCCAAGCTAACCTAAGTCAAAAATGTACCATACTTATCCAAACTGTTGAGCTTTCTTCACACTGAATTAACTCGCTTTCTTATGACATGCAGCTCCATCAAGAGTCAAAACCAACATTCAGACCAAAGATGCCTTCTTCTCAGTGCAGGCATCTATCTTATCCCCCAAATGTAAATGTGGGTCGCACATTTTAATGCTGATTGACTCATATAAGTGTAACATAAATCAATCATTTGAGAGAATTATACAGGATTTTATTTTTGCTTCTTAACAAGTAGTCAACACTTAATGCTAGAAAACAAAAACCTTTCTTTTTTGCAGGAATAATTCACTAGAGATGAAATCAGACAAGGAATTTCTGTTTTATATTTAATCAAGTCATATGTACTTGGTGATCTTTGCAGCAGTTTTGTCATCTTGGCTCTTCTTCTTTCTGCACTTTGATCTCAGCTTCATCCCAAGGTCCATAAATATTGCTGAAACAAATGGAACGATGTAATTAAAAAAGAAAACGGTTCTCTTATGCACATTTTTTTCATGTCAGAATCAAAGCACACAAAGTATTCCTTGACACACACTATCATTTACACACACACACACACACACACACACACATACACACACTCCCCATCACATACGCCATGTAGATGGCACAAAAAGTTTCACTCATATTGAAAGTATCATTATAGAAAAAAAAAAACTTGGAACTAACCAGCAAGACACTAATAATATCTATATGTTGTGGTTGGTAAATATATATGACCTACGTACATGAACTAGCGAACTGATATATTCAATCCTACTGTACTCAAGGATACCTGGAAATTAGGCTGTGGAGGTGACAATACTGACAGTCAATTTTTTGTGTCTCTTTGTCCTGACAACCCATCTGCCGTTTATTCTTTAAAAGTCGAAAACCTTGCCCCAATTAAAGCAGGGGTAAAACAACAGCCTGGGGCTGTGCACGTTAAGGTTTTGCCCCTTGAATTGTTGAACCATCCAAACAAACCTAGTTTTGATTCCCCATAAAAAAGGCAACTAATGTAGTACACATATATGCAGTCTGTTTCTGCCACTCAAGACATCAACGCCCCTTCAGCAATGCCAGGATAATCACCTTCATGATATAGGGCATCAAGCGAAAGATGAACAAATTTTATGCGCACCTTCCACTTCCACTCGATCACAGTTTTGTCATTTTAAACACTACATTGTAAAATTCAGCATCTTTGTCCAAGTTTCCTATAATCATCAGGAGTCGTAAAAACACACTGTCTTTGCAAGAGTAAACAAACAGCCATGCACTGAGAGATTCACGCACAGGTAAAGTAACAGCTTTTTTTTTATTCTCTACTCCCTAGTCAGAGATCAACACTAAAGCATTAGTTTTCAGAATTCACAAGCAATTAACACATGACTTGTACAAAAGGTATGATAAACTTTCACAACAGCTTCACAAATGATGCTTAGCAATTCTGCCATAAGCAAATAAAATCACTTCAAAAGAAAGCATTACAGCTGGAAAAAAAAAAAAAAAACATTTCCAATAGTATGCTTTCTTCTTTGGTGTTGCAGGCAATAACAAACAAAGCAGTAATACTAAGACACTGCTACTGACTTTTTATATGGTTGTAAACTGATGAGCCAGGCCGGACAGACGAACGTAATGAAGAGGAACGCTATGGCATAGAGGACAGCGCCAACTGTCGTTATGGAAAACCAGGGCAGAAAACGTTGCCACTGTGATTGCTGTTGTCATTGTTACTTGACCTCTTGTTGAAAAATATCTCTGGGAAAAAAACAAACAAAAATACAACCATAACTGTTGTTAACTGAGAGAGGAAACACTGTACAAGTGAATGTATTGCTGCAGCAACATTTTGATATATGTTTTTATTTGACATAAGTCTATATAATTATGTGAGTGTGTGCATCTGTATGCCTTTAAGTGTGTATGCATATGCATACAAGTATCCCTTGGCCCACTCCGTGAGAGAGAGAGAGAGAGAGAGAGAGAGAGAGAGAGAGAGAGAGAGAGAATGTGTGTGTGTGTGTGTGTCTGTGTGAGAGAGAGAATGCATGTGTGTGTGTGTGTGTGTGTGTGTGTGTGTGTGTGTGTGTGTGTGTGTGAGCGTGTGTGTGTGTGTGTGTGTGTGTGTGTGTGTGTGTGTGTGTGTGTGTGTGTGTGTGTGCGTGCGTGCATGCGTGTGCATGCATGTGTGTGCGCGTGCATGTGTGTGCGAGCGCGTGTGCGCGTGTGTGTGCGTGTGTGTGTGTGTGTGTGTGTGTGTGTGTGTGTGTGTGTGTGTGTGTGTGTGTGTGTGTGTAAAGTGTGAACTGAATGTGTGTGTGTGTGTGAGAGAGAGAGAGTGTGTTTGTGTGTGTGTGCGTGGTGTGTGTGTGTGTGTGTGTGTGTGTGTGTGTGTGTGTGTGTGTGTGTGTGTGTGTAAAAGTGTGAACTGAATGTGTGTGTGTGTGAGAGAGAGAGAGAGAGAGAGAGAGAGAGAGAGAGAGAGAGAGAGAGAGAGAGAGAGAGACAGAGAGAAAGACAGAGAATGTGTTTGTGGCTTACTTCCCTGCTTGTATGCAAAGGAATGCCCACAATGTACAACCATTACACAAATACAAAGCTAAAGCATTCCAATATCAAAACACAATGCATGCTTGCTGTCATTTTCAATTGCTGCCTTTCCTTTCACTGGATTCAGCACTTACGATATGTTAAGAATTGTGGAGGTTATTTAGCAAAGGAAACCAGTCATTCCATGTTACATCAAAGTGGAGTACAACTGACATGCAAAAAAAAAAAGCAACACACAAACACAAAGAAAACCCTTAAACTGCTGAAGAGCAACAATGCCAGTAAATATGTCCGGAAGGACTGGAGAGGAAGGGATGGAGATAAAGAGTAGCTGAAGCTTGAAGATAAGAATTTAAATCAAAACAGATGTGTTTGTGGGTAAGTGAAGAGACTCCTTTCATTACTCCATCCGCGGTGGGTTGCGCTGGTTTGAGAATATGTTAAAGCCATACAGGGAGTAAGATTTTTCACTGTGAATCGGCATCTCCTGGAGCACAATCACCAAAGGCTTCAGTCTGGATCTGTAGCTCCTCAAAATTTGAATTAAGACCCCTGATATTCCAACAGATTAAAAGATTATCCACACTGATATGAAAGCGGTAGACACACTCAGTCCATCTGCTAATCCTCATCCCTGTACCTGTAGCACACACACACACATAAAAAAGTTGACACTATTACTGGTGTTTTTTTTTGGCAGGGTCTACAGATTACAAGCCAACCACCCAGATGGCTGAGATCCAGTGAGTGAGGGTGGAGACTTGTGGGATGGCTCCACCATCTCAACTTTACTCCTGCTGTGGGTACTGAGCTCAGATGGGCGAGGGGGGAGGGCAGGTTTCCCAGAATGCCTGGCAACTGAGGGCACCTGTTTGCAGATGAAACCTAATGTCCTCCACCTGAAGATTTTGTTGGCTTCTGCAGACAGTCTGCAGTTGATGCCTTGTTTCAGGGGCCAGAATAGCTCAGTTGGTAGAGCGCAGGAGTCCTGATCCTGGGGTTGCGAGTTCAAATTTCGGTACAGGGGGATTTTTCCCTCAGAGTTAACATTGGTTTGGACTCCATTTCCCATACAGTCCTTTGAATGAGACTATAAAACTGAGGTTCCGTGTGTGAACGCACGCACATCTTGCACACACATAAAATCCCATCATCAACTTTCAGAAAGACAAGGCCAGTTTAGCCATTGGTATGGATGACACATGACACATAGCATGCACCTTCCCTGAAGATGGAGTATGGCTGCCTTAATGGCAGGATGAAAAATGGTCATACACACAAAACTCCACTGCCTGTCTATACAGGCAGTGTCTGCAGGAGTATCAGCCTGCGTACGTAGAAACAAAGAAAGAAAAGAATGCCTTGTTTTTCTACCCCGGATCCCCCATTTAAGCTGTCTTAGGGCTAATGGGCAACTTTCTTCATGTTTGGGCAACAGCAGTCTTGACCTACATGAAGTCAGCTCACAAATAAGACAGGAACAACCAGCAACGATCCAACTGCAGGACATGCACACACCCCTCCGCCCCTTCCTCCCAATGACAGGGTTTACATCAGAGATGCATGACCCTCCATCTGGAGACTACAGCATCCTTGCCGCTGGGGCGCAATAGTGCACCACCAAATCATCCAGTACCACTAGGTCAATTGATGGCATAGTCAGACCCACTGTCACTTACATGGCGATTAAGTAACATTGTATCAGCCTGTCATTGGTCTGCCTCTCTGATGACCTTCACATGGGCGATATCCCATCTTGCTTCTGGCACACTGCCGGTCTTATTTTGCATTGCAATACAGCAGTGTGAAACATTACAGTAACACCTGCCAGTAAATACCCTGTTGATATAAGCTCCCCACCTTCAAAGATTTCTTTTTTTTAATCTAAGGAGATGGTTTTCATCTCTATCCATTGCTTTGTTTATTTGCCTATCTGTAAGATCATGCAAAAGGGACTCCATCAGTTTCACTGAAACACACTGAGCTTCGATAACATCATTCTAAAGGACTCAACCAATTTTTCTGAACTTGCTGAGCATAAAAAATACTATGCACACGGAATTTAACCAACTTTCTGGGAAGATGGAACAGAGCCAAGGGACTGATTAACTGCATTTGAGAGTGGATCTACCCTGAAGGGAGGATCCATTCAGCCAAATGACACACAAACATCTACTCTACTGATTTTAACTGAATTTGGTGCGAAGACGGGATGTGGACCAAAGAAGAATCCATCCAAGTTTGCTGCAGATCCGTGGTGCTGATCCGGATCAAAGCGCAGCTCCAAGATCAATTCAACCTTGACGGAGGTCTACACTCTCCTGAATGCCCTTTTCGTTTTCTTTTTCTTAAAGGTTTTTATCTATACTAGAATTATCTCTTCATCGAAGCTCTCTCTCTCTTATAAACCATTTCATTTTCTTAACAATTTTTTGGGGGGGAATCACTCACAGACCCCACTGTACCTGTAAGCGACAGCGTAACACAGGCCACAGGGCAAACAACTCAAAGGAGAAGGTGACAGTGGCAAAGGCATGCCAGGGAGTGTGGAGGCGAGATGCCAGACACACTGACGCAAACATGGCGGCACTCAACGACAGGGCGCCTGGTACTCTGAAATGTGAAACCAGCGTACAATACTCGGAAGAAATGGGTGCTTGTGTGCGTCTGACAGAAGACAAGAGTGTATGTGTTATGTATATACTGTCCAAGACAGAGAGTGAGTGTGTGCGAGTGAATGTGTGTGTGTGTGTGTGTGTGTGTGTGTGTGTGTGTGTGTGTGTGTGTGTGTGTGTGGTGTGTGTGTATGTGTGTGTGTGTGTGTGTGCTTGTCAGTACAACTTTGAGTTAATCTGACAATAAATTGGTTTCAGTCAGTCAGTCAGTCAGTGTGTGTGTGTGTGTGTGTGTGTGTGTGTGTGTGTGTGTGTGTGTGTGAGAGTGTGTATATGTGTGTGTGTGTGTGTGTGTGTGTGTGTGTGTGTGTGTGTGTGTACACATGTACAGGACTGATTGTGTGTGTGTCTGTCGGTCAGTTTGTCTGTGTATGTGCAAGTATGAAGGTGTGCACAAATGTGATATCCAGCTTCTACTATCAGCCACATCAAAAAACAAAGACTGACGGTGGAACAAATAACCTCTGTCTCTCAGTTACCCTGAATCTCTCACTGCCATCAAAAGACACATTAGTAACATAATTTGTAGAATATCTAATGCTACAGCGATTATTCATGGTTCAGTATATATATAGACATGGTTATAAACATTATATGTTTGTGTCTATTAAACATTATATACATGAATGAATGATTCAATATGAATTTGAAAGCCCTGTGAGTAGGTCTCTAAAACGTGCACTTAACAAAATATCCAACATCATCATTATCAGTAATGTGTTTACTGCGTATGCATGTATCAGTGTGTAGTGCTCTTGAGTGTACACGAATATGTGTGTGTGTGTGTGTGTGTGTGTGTGTGTGTGTGTTGATCTTGGTTTTAGCAGAGTAGTTACAAACCACAAGAAATCTATCTTTGTTTGTAACATTTGACTTTAAAGTTAATCCCATTTCTCTGACTTCAAATTCTATCTTTCAAACAACATTTTCTATTATCAGTTGAGAAATAATCATTTTTCTTTCGTTATCATAACTTGTTGTTTAGACTGAAGCACAGACACACATATACTTTATGACTTTTCTTACAACTGGTCATTTGATGGGGACTCATCTGTTCTCTTCATTGTATCAATACATAAATGTACTCATGCATGATTGAGTTTACACCATATGCGTGTACAAATCTATGACATATGCAGTTTTGCAGTTTTTCAGTCATGTCTTTTAAGAATATGTATTCTAGACTGGTGGATACAATTCAAGGAAATAGACAAAAAAAAAAATGTTATAAATGTGACAAGTTTTACATGTGACACACGCTCAAAATTTGTGGATTTGAAGAAAAAAACAAAACTGTGCCTGTCCACAAATTCTGGTGCATATGACATTCACTTCAGCTACAGACTACACATACAACCTAATTTTGTAACAAACTATCACCTGTTCGGCGCACTGGCGTAATCATGGAACAAGAGGTTGGCAAGGAGCATGATGGTTGTCATGGCGTAGATGGTGTCTGTACTGATCGTTTCTGTCAACGATACCAGCACTGGGGACAGGATGAAACTGACTCCCAGGAACAGCACTGCCGTCTTCACGTCGTCGACATCTGCCGATAGTCAACGCCATCAATGTAATCGTCAAGGTTCTTGTTCCCTTCATCATTATCATCACTGAACTTGAGTAAGCTTGTCTCCACATTCTCTCACCACCAACCTTGCCATAAAATTTAACATTACATTTTAGTGACTTATAACTTATTTTCTCTTATATATGAAAACCCTCCAGACCCATAACAGAAGGCATGAAACCGTATTAAAACTGATCTGGGTATGTGAACATCCTTTCTTTCTTTTTCTTTTTTTGTTCTTTTTTTTTTGTACTCCAGCCAACCACACAGAGCCTTCTCAGGGCTATCAGACTCATACAGAGAAAATGGTCACATCAAGGAAAACAAATTTATAAAAGGTTACATTCTGAAAGAGCAACATACTATGAAAATAATAAATGAATGGCAGCTAAAAGACTGACATCTTTAAGGCAGAAAATAAAATAAGTTCATGCTGAGAGTGCTGCCCCTTTTGCCTGATTTCGCTATACCAGATTAAATTTAATCGTAAAAGAAAAATCAATGGGAAACATACATTTAGATATGAAAATGGCATAAAAAGCCATAGGGACAAACACTGAAGAATACACAGCTAGTGTGTTCTCTGCACAATTTTCACCATTCTGTTACCTATTATGACAAAAAGAACCTGACACGTCATAAGCTGTGGTGAGAAAAAGTGTAAAACATTTTCCAGAATCAAGATCGGAAAATGGTCCACAAAAGCAGAAAACCCAGTAGATAACAGTAAAGAAGGACAATAATTTTTAAGAAGGGAAAAAAAAAAAGAGAAAAAAAAAAAAGGCTGAATTAGAGAGTGGAAACTCCCTGATTCTGTCATTACTGATAAAGTAAACGGGTAAAGTCCTATTTTCAAAGGCCCCTCTCTGTATCAGTTTCAGTAGTAAGAGCTCTCACAGAATGAACAGTGTCTATGAAAGTGCCAGTCCATAACAGCATCACAATGGGGGCCCCTAAAATAGGACTTCATAATGTCCAAGTTAAGAGGCCTCCCTTTACGTAAAGAATGTTCTTCAGGGGAGTCTGCTTCACCATTTTCCAGTTTCCAAATCCATCTTGGTGCCTTAGCCGTCAGCTGAAGTGTAGGAGCAAAATAGAAAAGAAAAGCTTTTTTTCAACTTCAAAATGGAAATTATGCACTAAACAAAATTCCAACATACAAGTTCTGTTTGATCGATCCTGAAGCATGTTGTCAGTCACCAGAATATTGAGGAAGTACAATGCCAGTGTGGCAAGGGAGGTCACCAACACCAGTAGCTGTGGAGACAACCATTTTTCCTCCATGTACATGAAGCTCAGAACGAAGACGCTGACACTGAAAATGAACAAAGCATTGATAATAACAATCTCGGTTGCATATCAATATTATACATGTCTACATCATCTACAAATTAATAGTTTTTTCTTTTAAATCCTTGTTGTCCCAGTTAAAATTTTACGGGTCATTTCCTGATGAAAAATTAATTTTCACTATATATTAAGATTATGAAGATTAAAGTAAAAGTGTTAGATTAGGAAAAAACTGCATTTTTTTTTCTCAACAGATTGATTGAACTTGAAGAACTTCTTGCCACCCTGAAATCCATGAGCTCACATTGAAAGTTACCTTCTATTTTCACCAAATCAGGTGAAATCAGTGTGAAGTTGATGTTTTTCCAGCAGCATGTGTAGAATATTCAAGATTTTTTCTAATGAAATTTATAATAACCTATGTCAGAATAAAACAGGACAGAAGGAAGAAAAGTTTCAACGTGAGTGAATGTCAGATGTAGGGGGACCTAAACCTCCAAGTCTGTCTACCTTCCCTTCCCAAGTTCCATAGTTGTTTTAATGGAAAAAAATAAATTCTAATCATCAAAAGAAAGACTTATTCAACATAAGCAGAGTTCTTTCTCTGAGTACACAAACGTATCTAAAACTTCTAGTTCGTGTTTGTTTGTTTTTTCAGTTGTCACTGTCGTACATTCTCAAGAAATAACGCATGGATCTCCACAAAGACCAAAAACAAACAAAATCCAACAAAAACCAGACTCATTAGATGTACCGATATCTACAAACTTGTAAGATTTAGTATGGATTGCAGTTACACCACAGATCTCATAAGCAAAATGAGTCATACAGGTTTGGAGAGAGGAAGGGTGATGAGAGAGCAGAGATATTTATTCAGGAATTGCACAGTCATAAAACAAACAGATCTAAAAACTTGCAACCACCACTACTGTAAAGCTCAGAAATGATGACTGTCAGAAACAAACACTTTAAATGCATCTGTGACAGTTCTGGAGATAAATTCTGAGATACTGAATCTGGGTACAGTTTCACTGAAGTTGAAAAAAAATTTCAACATAAGTGTTCTGTGAAGTGTCTAGTTCATTTTCACTTTTTCATTTGGTTAGCAGATGTAGTACCTAAAAATACTGAGTTACGAAATTATATTTACATAAATATGGACTCCTCATTCCATGCATAGTTCTCAATTCATGTCATGATAATGTATGGACAGACAATCACAGTATGCTTAAGTTTTGATTTGTCTTGATTACAGAAAAGTATTATTTTCAAAGGAATGTCTGTATTCTTTTGTATGAAAATGGAACACAGTTTAAGAAAAAAAAAAAAAAAAGGCTTGAACGCGTGTTGCATATGTTTCTTAAAGCTAAAAATTCTCTTCAGAATTATTCCTTTTTTTATTCTCCTTTTTCTTTGTGGGAATGTGCTGTAACAGGATGCATCTAGTGAAGACTGATAATTCACCGCTTCATGTGCAAGTTCTGAATATCTAACTGCAAGACCTATGGTAAAATAATTTTTAGAAAAAAAAAAATTGTGCAAGGGGGAAGAAAAAACAGGAAAAAAAGGACATGTTTAGAACCAAGATTGACCACACTAATCTGTGAAAATTAATGAAAAGAGCGGACGAAAGCAGTTAAAAAAAAAAAAAGAGCAAAAGCAACATTAAGTTATTAATATTACTCTCTTCGTTACAATACAAGTATATATACATACCCACTAAGCTGCTGGGTAATAGTTCCGGACTCTACCATCAGGGTCTGATAGGAATATGTTCTTGTATACACTGCACATAGAATAACATGAAAGAAATCTCACATAAAATGGTCAACAGTTTCAAGTAAAATGTGTTTGACGAGACAGAACAGTCTTCTTGTACATATATATGCACACAAGCAGCAAAAAAAAAAAAAAAAGATATGTACGGATCTGAGGTCTTTTAATCTACATTTCTGTTTGGCCAGGGATGTGGTAGAATTAAGGATCTATGAGCAATATATGACATTAGTTTGGTTGTATCTTGAGTAACTTACGTTTATGTATCAATATTCAAAGTGTCACAGAATTCATAAGGGTGGGAGGAGGGGGAGGGGGTGATGTGGAGACATTAGACAACAAGTATGACCAGCAGAATTTTGAGAAAAAACAATGTATCTTTTTTTTCTGCCTAATTCCCCACTTGTTTTCCCTCTCTGTGGAACCCTTCCCACCCAATCATCTGGATTCCTGTATCAGCATGTACATCTCTATATTTGCTGTTGGCCCAGCAACAGCCACTGACAGAGAACATAATTCACTAGAGGAGCCTGTGTACTGCTGTTGAATCACTTTGGTGGCAGTGCACTGATGCTCCTTCTGGTTCAGCATCCTCATGCAACATACTACCTAGTCAAAACCCTCTACTGATAACAATAAGTGCTGTGTCGTAAAGCCAAACTGTGTAATCATCTGTCAGCTCCTTCAGGGGCTTCAAATCATTCATGCAAGTAGCTCAAATTTTGCTAAGTTTGATTCCCTCTCTTCTCCACCATTTCCAGTTTCAAGGCATGCTTGTTCTCAAGGGTGTTGTTAAGAGGCAGCTTTGCTGGTCAGGATGTAACACTGGCAACATCTAAAGTGGACTGTTTGATCTTCCTGGCGACAATGAGAAAGTATGGCCAGGTTTTGATGCGTGTGTGTGTGTGTGTGTGTGTGTGTGTGTGTGTGTGTGTGTGTGTGTGTGTGTGTGTGTGCGCGCGTTTGCTCACACGTTTGTGTGTGCGTTTGTGTGTGTGTGTGTGTGTGTATACGTGTGTGTGTGTGTGTGTGTGTGTGTGTGTATACGTGTGTGTGTGTGTACGTGTGTGTGTGCGTGTGTATGTACGTGTGTGTGTGTGTATGAAAGAGAGAGAGCGAGCCAGAGAGAGAGAGAGTATGCGTGCATGCGTGTGTGCCTGTGTGTATGCAGTGTGTGTGTGTGTGTGTGTGTGTGTGTGTGTGTGTGCCTGCATGTGTGTTTGTGAGAGAGAGAGAGAGAGAGAGAGAGAGAGAGAAAGAGAGTTGGTAGGCGCGAGAGAGGAGAGAGAGAGAGAGTAGCGTGTTTTGGGGTGTTAGCTGTTTGCACGATTAATTTGAATTTTTTAACAAACTCCTACTGACAATTCTTTTTCAGCTCGACCAGAAACGACTCATCCACATAGTTGTCAGGAACACCTTGGTTTTCGTACAAAATTTTCCTCCACTTTGGAGCACCCGCCATCTTGACAGTCATGTGACCAATCTTTAAAAAAAAAAAATTCATCCTACACATTTTCATGATTATGCTGGTACCATAATGCATTCTTTAGTGTCCAAAATTTCGTTCAAAACTACGTATATTTCAGGTTGTAAAGATTATAACATAAAAATATTAAATGATTATGATTATTCGTTTACCAATCCAACTTTTTAACGGCTTGGTCCTTAGAAACACAGCGAGCGAAAACAAAGATGGCGGATTAGTTTATGTCACCATAAAAACAAGACTTACAGTATACTTTCTTTTCGGAGACTGCAAATTACAGTTCCTGTGGCCGGATATTTTGTCTAACCGTAAGAAATCTACGAAGTAAGGCAAGATGCCGCCTAAAAAGAAGAAGAGTGGAAAGAAGGGCAAGGGAAAGAAGAGTGGAAAAGAAATCGGGCCGTGCTTTGAGCCCATCCAAGTTCACAGGAGAAGCGGTGAATGAAAGCACACGAGAATATTTTCTTATTCAGATCCGAGATCTGGAAAACAGACTCACAAGGTAAGAAATAATACTCTAAAAGTTATTCAACAGTTTGTATATCACGATTTGTGGAGTTTTTAAAAGATTGAAAATAATGAAATGACATACAGATACACGGATATACTGCATCTTGGCACTTGCATACGTCAGTGGAATTGGTTGGGCATGAATTCTTTATAAGTATGCAAGCACCAGTTGTTCCAAAGCTATTGATTTTACTGATCGGGTTTGTTGAGTTAAAAGCTGTATATATACAACAGTCTGTTGACAGCAACAGACCTGAATGAAGTTAAAAAGTCTCTAGCAAACAATGAAAATGCATTTACTAATGGACTGTTAGTTTAATTATTAAACAAGCCAGATCTACAGACACTGAGACGTATTAAGCACACACACACACACACACACACACACACACACACACAACGTACACTCAGTCATGCATGCATATATGCACATGCAAGCGCGCATGCACACATATATTCACACCATGAATATTACCATCATTATGATAACAACACCAAACAGCAAAATGTGTGTGTGTGTGTGTGTGTGTGTGTGTGTGTGTGTGTGTTATAAAATGTATGTGTGTGTGTGTGTGTGTGTGTGTGTGTGTCTGTCTGTCTGTCTGTCAGTGTCTTTGTGTGTTTATATGTGTGTCCTTTGTCTTACAGTAATGTGTTTGTAGTTTTAATGTCTTTGTATGCATATTTGTGAGTCATTTTTGTGAGTATGATCTTTCTTAGCTTCTACTTCATTCTCAACATGTAGCATTTGCATTATTTTCATTGTGTTTTTACATGTATGATGTACATTTTTTTTTTCTAACCATGAATGAAAATGCCTGGACAAGGAGGATGGTATCTAAAAGTTTTATTGTTGTTGTATAATGTAATACTTGTTTCTTTATAATCTTAATATTCATGTCAACTGTTTGTCATTACAGCTGTCACAGCCACTCCAGGCTTGTCCTTTTTCCACTCACAGATCTTGGAGTATAATGCATGTAAAAATATAATAGTTCATTCCTTATAAAGCAATGATCAAAGTCACTGTCATGCAAAATTTTAATGTGACTGTGTACCTTGTAATTGCTGTATGGAAACACATTTTAATCTACTATGATTTTTTATAACATATTTGATGTGTGTGTGTGTGTATGTGCGTGTATGTGCGTGTATGTGTGTGTGTGTGTGTGTGTGTGTGTGTGTGTGTGTGTGTGTGTGTGTGTGTGAGAGAGAGAGAGAGAGAGAGAGAGAGAGAGAGAGTTTGTGTGAATGTATGCATGCTTCATGTATATTACTCTCCTGGTTCAGCCAAATTTCTTCTCTTAAAATTAATGCATCTTTCACTGTACAGCATGCATTGTACTGAGTATCAGAGCATTATTGTCACTTTTGATTGTGATTATTTGTTATTCCGCATAAACACTTTTTCTTTCTTTCTTTCTTGCTTTCTGCATGAATCTTTACTTACAAGATTCAAACAAAGTGCATTTTCCAGTAACAACTGTTCCCTTTTATCAATGTGCCAGATGCTTTTATGTGTGTAAGCACACACTGGTCATATAGTGATCATTACCGGCATTACTCTATTAGTAGCTATGAAAATATTGATGATATAACTTAAGCTGGCATGAAAACCATCATCCTGATCTTCACATTGATCTTTACCATAAACACTCAAAACTAGTCACAGCTGCAATAATGTGCTTTGTTTACCAGATACCAGAAGAAGTGCGATGAACTGGAGGTGGCCAACACGCAGTTCAATGGCAAATTCACACAGATGGAGACAGACAAGAAGCAGGAGGTGGCGTTTTGGAAGAGTCAGATGGAAGCTAAAAGTATGTAAAGATGAAGCTGATAAAGATCATCAAATATATAGCTGCTAGCTGTCATAACATTTCCTTGAGCAAAAAAAAAAAAAAAAAATTAAATTAATTAAAAAAAAAAAGAAGAAGAAGCAGAAAAAAAGGTGACTTTTAGGTTCAGTGAAAAAATGTTTGAATTTCAAAATTTTGTTCAAAAAACATATGTGGTTGAGAAAGGCATGTTTTTCAGATAGGATGAAATGAAATAATGCATGATTGCTTTTACTTTTCTGAAGATAGGCATGTTTTAGGGATAAGGTGAAGTGACATTATGCCTAATGACATCTACTTTTCTGAGCTAAATAGAAAAGAATGTTGATTAAACATGGTGAGTCTGCTATTTTTTCTTTGCAGTGTAAAATTGTGTGTGTGTGTGTGTGTGTGTGTGTGTGTGTGTGTGTGTGTGTGTGTGTGTGTGTGTGCATTTGTGTGTGTGTGTGTGTGTGTGTGTGTGTGTGTGTGTGTGTGTGTGTGTGTGTGTGATATGGTGAATTATTAACATTCAAGTGAAAGGAATAAAAACACAAACAAAAAACCCAGTGTCTTCCCAATATTTCAACCAGTATTGTCTTCCTCAGGGGGTGTAAGCAATGACATTGCATACTGCAGTTTCTGCCTACAGTTTCTAAAAACAGTTCATCAGAGATCAACAAGCAATGAAAAGGGAGGGGGGTGGAGGAAAGGGATGAGAGAAACAGAGAAAAAAATGATATATTTACAGATTATCTTGAACATATAGAGAGATATATACAGATGTTTGTGTGTATGTGTGTGTGTGCGTACACACACACACACACACACACACACACACACACACACACACACACACACACACATACAAACGCACACACATCCCTTAACAAGAGTATACATAGCCTGCTAGAGATGTGCACATACACATATGAATATAAATACACATCCACACACACACACACACACACACACACACATGCACACGCACACGCACACATTCACACAAACAGAAAATACATATGCACACGAACATACACACACACACACACACACATGCATACACACACATGCATACACACACACACACACACACACACACACACACATGCATGCACACGCACGCGCTTGCGTGCACCCACGCGCACACACACACATGCTATGCATGCATGCAAGCATGTATGCATGCTCATGCACATACATAAACATGAATATACTTACACTCTTCCACTCTCACTCACACATGCATGTACACACGCATGCATTCGAGCGCGTGCACACGCACATATGCACACACACACACACACACACACACACACACACACACACACACACACACACATGTACACATGTGAGCATGTGCAGAAATGCAATGTTGAAATGCAGGCATACGTTTTTACCAATTTAATGTATAGTAAATTTCCTTCCAGTATAAGACTTTTACATTCCTCTGATATAACATCCTGAATCATGACTTCTTTTTCAGATGACGAAATTGCTGATTTGAACGATCGGTACATTGGCTTCAGCAGACAAGAGACAACGAGCGGGAGCAGTACGAACTTCAGATTCAGCAGCAACGGAATGACTATCAGGAAATGAAAGATCAGCTGACATCAGAAAACATGATTCTGGGTAATTTTTCTTTCTTGTGATACTATGGGAGGTCAGCTGGCACAAGGAAGAATATTTGCTTTATACACACCAAAGTATTTGTTTTAGATACTATGAGTTCAAACTTTAAAGAGAAAAGAATGTGAATAATGATGATTACTGACAACAAAATCTCAGCTTTCTGAAGGGTAACTTGATATCAACATTGGGTGGTCAAAACATAAAGAAATCACGATGATACCAAATGAGGCAATTGAACCGCAGTGTGTACATCATATAACTTTTAGGGTATGTTCAGTAGTAGGCCTGTTCATTTTTTCTCACAACTGGAGCAAAACCATTGCCTGAGACTTTTATTGAAAAATTTAGATCTAAACTCATGCAAACTTTATCTGATAAAGAGCCTGCAGCTGGTGCTTTGTTAGATAAAAAGTCATTTGGTTTAGAAAAAAAATCCGCTTTCATCACATCTTGGATCGTTGTGCCAGTCAGCTAGAAAAGAAAAAAAGAAAAGAAAAATGAGTTTTAATTCACTTACAGGTGGCAAACTGGCGTCACTGGAGGAGTTCAAGGTGCAGAAGGAGGACCTGATGGCCAAGTTTGCCATGATGGAGGAGGAACTGAAGAAGAAGGACCAGGACCACAAAGAGAACATCTACTCTCTGGAGAAGAAAGCTGTCATGGACAAAGACAGGTATTGCAAAACAGAAAAAAAAAAATTTTTATTTGCTTCATTTTTTTTTTTTCAATTATGGCATAAAAGTGTGTGCTGCTGTGTCATAAGTGTTTTATATATGGTAGCCTCTAGGATGCAATGGTACACAACTAAATGGTTGTGATGTGGTCTACTGGACTGTTAGCTGCATGACCTAAATCAATGAAAATTTCGAGCAAACAGAATTTTTTTTAAAATAAGATGATAATTAGTGTTTTCGTTTGTTTGTTTTTTTGCTTTTGTTGTGTTTTTTTGTTTTTCTATAATATGATCAAAAGCATGATGTGAGGTGTTTCCCTCATGCAAGTAAATGCCTGATTTGGATATAGCATGTTTGGTTCCCAGATACCAGGAAAATGCAGATGCTTTTGGAAATTTAGAAGGAAAAAGAAAAACTCAAAAGCTGGTTGAGCAGGTGTGTTGTGAGTGTGTGTGTTGGGGTGGATGGATACAGGGTGCATGTGTGTGTGTGTGTGTGTGTGTATGTGTGGGTGGGTGTGTTGGTTAACATGTGTGTGGTGTGTGTGTGTGTGTGTGTGTGTGTGTGTGTGTGTGTGTGTGTGTGTGTGTGTGTGTGTGTGTGTGTGTGCAACATCTCATTGAACATTGCACTCAATTCTGATCTTCTCAGGCTCAAGAAGGAGATGATCCTGAGGGTCAACCAAGTAGCAGCCGAGTTCAGAAAAGTCTCCAACAAGCAGATGGCGGAGACCACAAAGCGAACGATCCGCGAAAACGTCTCCATCAACGCCCAGCTGGCTAAGATGTCAGACAAAACGATGGAGTTGATCCAGGAGAACGATGAGCTGAAGCAGAAAGGAGAAGAAGCAGAGGCAGCAGATCGAACTGCTGGAGGCCAACGAGAAGGAACTGGCCAAGAAGAACCACAGCAGTCAAAAGGTTAATGTGAAATCTCTGTGAAAGCGAGATGAATGTGTCAGGTTGTGTGTGCTCGTGTGTGATGGCACGTGTATGTATTATCCGTTCCACCAGGACATGAAGGTCTGCTCATCTATCAAGGATTGAGTGGGATTGAAGAAACCTGACCTGCCTGCCTACTTGTCTATCAAACCAACAGAAGAATCCAGATTCTATAGCAGGATCCCTGTAGAGAAAAGAAATTAGAGCGTAGATGTTGTGTACCATGATTAAAGGCATGCACCTCTCTGATAAAAAATGTACTGCAAGGAGCATGGACCTCATGTGCATACATGTGCATACATGCCAAATCATGTCCATGCACTTGCATCTAAAGTTGCTGACACACTTGCACGTTTGTAGATGCTCCGTTGCATGTACATTCATGCATATGTATATTTGTGTGTGTGTGTGTGTGTGTGTGTGTGTGTGTGTGTGTGTGTGTGTGTGTGCAGATCATCCGCATGTTGACAGAGAAGTGCCGGAAACCAGGAGGAGATCATTGCTGACTTGGAGCTGAGAGAGAGACAGGAGCACCAGGAGCTGGAGGCTGAATCAGAGTTGCTACGGCAACAGATCAACTCCACCAGGTAATCTACTCCCAGGTCGTAATTCTGTAGGCAAAGCCAGTTATACCCAAGTCAAAAGTTATGTCTCAAGCCTATTATCTTTCCCCCTTTGTGTTGCCAGCTCTGGCTAATATGAAAGTTGGCTCACAGGTTGGCTGCATAGAACTGACTCCTTCACATTTTTTTTCCTCAGTCAACTGTGCAGGTATATTACCATATAAAAACACCAACAACAATAAGAATAAGTCAGAGTCCTGTCATGAAAAGAAAACACAACATATACACAAACGTATTAGCACTATGCACTGTTCATAGCATGCCTATTTTACACCGGACAGCTAAGTGGCTTCCTTGTTTCTTAGCTTATCAGCAGTGCATGCTGTTCCTAACGTAACATCTTCAGGATTGGCTTCAAATTCTTCTTTATTCTATAGCTGGAAATCCAAAGTTCACCTTGACTGAAATGATTGCCTATGTGACCCTTTTTACTCTGCCTCCTGCCGAGACTCCTCAGTGCTTAGCAACCGTAACATACAGGCACATGGACAAGACCATGCACAGTGATGTCCCCATGATGATACAGAGGATAAAGGGAGATAAGACTAAGTATGCTGAGTGCGGCGGCCATTCTGTTGATTTGTAACACCAGTCCACACACAAAAAGGAAGTTAGAACAATTCAGTTAGAGAAAAAAAAAGGCTGTTCTGGTAAGAACACCGCAGACCAGACAGTTAAACCCCATTCCATTGTTCACAATCTTACTACTAAGTGGAGGATTACAGCAGCAGTCAGAATGTTACAAATCATATCAAGAAAAAAAAAAAGACCACGTAGATATTTTCCTGAACAAAAATGGGCGAAGGAGTCATAAAATTACAGAAAATTACAGACAGCCTCCAATGAAACTAACAAGGTAAGACAAAGAAAATAACAGAAAGGGGCAAATTGCCAGCATGGAGAAGGGCATGGGGGGTGGAGGGGGGGGGGGGGGCAGGGGAGTTTAAAATTTGAAATGAAAGAGCCACTGGCAGCCATACAGATTTCATCAGTTCTACTGACTTTGAAGTATCACATTTAGACTGTACATCCTGAGCAACTGGAAGATGCAGGACAGAACCAGATGATTATCAGTGTAAACAATGAAATCAAACACTTTTTTTATAACCAGAATTAAACAGAGAAATGTAGCACTAACTTATAAATAGAACTAGTTGCAAAGTGAAACGACTGCAGGTGGAAATCTAAACAAATCTTAAATAAATGTCAGCGAACCGCCCAGAGAGAAACGTGGACAAACGAGTCACAAAACAAAACACAACGCGTTTCGACCTCTTAGGTCTTCATCAGGTGAAACAAAAAAAAAAAACAAAAACAAAAATGCACTTAGCTTTGATCGCTTCAGATTGCTTCTGAGTTCAGCGCAAGGAAGAAGCTTTGTAATTAGAATGAAAGCAGGAAATTATAGGTTTCTATTATTTTTAATCCTGTTGTAATTGACTGCTTCACAGTTTAAGGTATGCATTGAATTCTCAGAAAATTGTCTGAAAATATTCATTCACTATTCCTGTCCTCTTATAATCAAAACCAGTTACAAAAACAGAAGAATGATAGAAGTTCATACATTTGATAGAGTAGCAACTAAAGAATTTTTAGGAATAAAATCTTTTAGCATGATTCATCAATTCTCTGTCCTTCTGACAAACAAGAGAATTAATTCAAAAACAGAGAAAAAAAATACATAGCTATCAGTGTAGCATGAATTTTGAAGTTATTCATTTTAATTTTAGTTTATATCACAGGAAGAAAATGGCATGATATTATAACCACACTGTAAAAGTTTTATGCTCGCAATTCTAATACATTTTAGGACTCAATAAAGTTACAAAATAACAACGTTGAATGGCTTTTTTTTTAAGCTATAGGTTCAGGTTGATGTTATTTAAAGAAAATAAAATGCAAATGTTTTATTTACTTTGCTCACAGAGATGAAATTCAGATGCTGGCCCGGAGAAACGAACTGTTGGACGACAAGCTGTCGGTAACGCTGAAGGAACGAGACACACAGCGCAGTCACAAGGAGAAAGTGGAAAGGATCATGGCCAAGGCAGCCGAGTCACTCAAGTCAGCTTTGAGGGTGAGGGAATAGGAATGCAAAACATATGCAAATACTGTGTCATTTTCAGCCAGCTGCTGTGCAGTCAGATGAGTTCTGCAAGTTGTGGGCTGGGGAGCCTGCGGGTTCCAGTCCCTTCGGGGACATCTTTTTGTGGTGTAATCTGGTTTTGTTCAATTCCTTTCCGGAGTTGCTGAGTATGGTTTGGCCTGAAGACCAGAACCGCTCATACATATTCAAGAAATGCCTGTTTGAGAATGTTCGTTGAACTTTGTCAGTTTGTGACCATCAGTGCAGTGTCTGTATCTCATGGCCTGGTTGATGCCAGGAAATACTGTAAAAGGAAAAGGAGCATAGAATACAGCCCAATGGAAATCCATGGTATCTTCTTTGTCCTCAGATCATCATGAAAGAAAAAAGTATCAAATTCTGTGGCCCTTCATGCGGTGCTCTTCTGGAGACATCGGTGTCGATTTTCCTTCCATATCCGTGCTGGTGATTAAAGTTCTTGTTGAACTCTTCGGTGTAAGTATTTTCATATGACATTCATCAGGGGTGCCCGCATGAAGGGACACTCACTCATGCTGGCTCCACAACAATGTAGTCTATTGCCATCAGTATCCTGTGTCTGCTTGATCAGATCTGCCACTGCTGCACATCACGTAAGTGACTGGGCCACACTGCAGTGTCTCAGTGTCTGGGTTACTATATGATGGCCTGATGATGACTGCTTCCTGTAGAGTGCTAGGGCTGGAGAGGATGAATCTGAAACAGGCTGTTATGAGGAGAGTCGGAATGAGCAGCCCAAGAATAATGCCACTGAGTGAACATGAAAAATGAAATAGCAAAAACAAAAAAAAAAAGCAAAAAATGATACTTATTTGCTGAAAAATTGTTGTGGAGGGAAAGGGGGTGTGGGGGAAGAAGCAATGGAGGATTCACTGGCAGGGAGGTTAGAGGGGTCCAAGATTAAAAAAAAAAAATTTACTGTCTCTGAGGTTCAGGGCTGCTTGAGGCAAAATGTAGCACAACCAAAACAGTTAATGCTGGCAGACCAGAACAAATCATACAAAACGCACACACACAAAAAATCGTCTATGGGAATGCACTGGGCATGAACTGCTATCTCTTCTTACTTTCATGTGGTTGCTATCGATGTCAGTGCAAAGCAGAAGCATGTTTCTCCTTTTTTTTTTAAGTAAAAAAGTATATTCAAGCATTTCTGCGTTGATGTTATATCCCTGCTCATATTTCCTTCAATTACCCATGGAACATGTACTGTTGATATGCTTCTGTGACTATTTTTTGTTGTTGTTGTACATTATTGTTTTACTGTTGTATAATGTTTTAACCCATGGAACTTCTCACTTCTCGACCCCCTCCCCACTGTCTGCACCAACTTCCAGAAGAAATTCCAGTGCAGGGGAACATGGCCTTGTTTCTTTCTCAGAAAACATCCCCAGAGGACGGGGAAGAGGAAGACAGAGAAGATGCCCTGAACGAAATCGAACGCCGCGACCACATGTTGGAACAGCTGCTGATCCTCCTCAACTCTGCTGCCGCCGTGGGTCTAGGCCCCGACCCCGGGGACTTGGGCAAACAGTACGAGGAAACGCCTCAACGAATCACCCGACTGCCCGGCAGTGGCAGAGGCATCCGCAAAGGGTGAGTTTTTTGTGAATGAGGAAGCCTGGTGGTGTGTCGATAAACCGTTGTTCTGTAGATCCAGTGGCCTTGGGTTTATTCCCTGCTTGACACAGCCAGGTTTAGAGATTTCCTCTTTAGAGTCAGCCTCTGTAAAAGTCCAGTCCCCTCCAAGACTTTTAGTTTAGATTTCAAACTGAGAGACGTAAGTTTAACACGAGCTGGGAAAACAACAAGTTGCATGCATATCAGATCCCAAAGGAAAATAGACCTCATGTGCCAATGGAATGATGTCACATGCAGAGTAATAAAACAGATGCACACTAGTTTCATGTGTCCACATTGTTCCAGAAGATGGAGTGCAACTGCCATGTTGGTAAGGTTGAAAATGGCTATGAATGCAACAATCTTGCCATTGTGCAGATGTCGTTCCTAAACATGTGGAGCAGCTGCATTAATTAAGGTTGAAAATGGTCACACATGCAAAAATCTTGACAATGGTAAAACTGGGGAGTTTTATCCTAGAAATGCAGGGAGAGAAGCCTGCGGCTAGAAGGGTGCAGTGTTGGCTGGAAAGAGAGTGCACTCCCCTCCCCTTCCACTGTATTCAACTTGAATGGGTATTAAACTTTTGAAGAAGCTATAATTCTATCCAACTTGTGTGTCCACCAAGAGCAGAGAGCACACAGACAAAGCTACAATTCTATCAAACTTATGTGTCCACGAAGAGCAGACAGCACACAGACAAATGAACAATAAAGTTTAGTGTTGTCCCTGCCAGAATTGTACAGAAAAAAAAGAAGTGTAATTGCCAAAATATCTGAAAAAGTTGTTCTTGCTCAGCTGTTGAACTATCTTCATTCAAACATTCTTGTTTATCCTCTTCAGTCTACCTAGTGCTCTGATAATGGTACTGAAACTACCTGTCTAAAAATCTGCATTGATATACTAACTGCCGGACAACAACAATTCTCTCTCTGCCAGACTTCTCTGCAGCTTTTGATTCCGTCAACCTTTCTATTCTTCTCTCCCCTTTGCGTAACCTTTTTTTTTTTTTTTTTTTTTTGTCTATCTGATACAGTACTTTACTGATTTCACTCATACTTCACCAACCATCGTTAAGTTGTCTCTGTCAATGGTTCCACTATCAGTCCAGTTTCATCAGTGTCCAGTGTTCCCAAAGGGCTCAGTCTGGAGGCCTGTCCTTTTCGTTTGTACACTTATCCTGCCCCTGCTGTTGTAAATCAACATTCCCAGTTCCTACACAGAGATATATTTCAGGACCTCTTTCTGATCTTCTGACAACATTTAAAAGCATTCAGTACTGTGTATCCTACCAGAAAAACTGAATGACAGACCCCAAACTAAATGAAGACAAAACTGAAATGATGTTAATCTTTCTACCAAAAGTATTTGAATCACCCGTCTCTTTCATCTTCTGTTGACCTTATTGATCCCTCTTTGTTCTTCTGCTTGTAACCTTGGTGTGACATTTGATCAAACTCTTTCAACAACATGTTGCTGCTGATGTCTTTCAGGTTAGTTTTCTTGAACTGTCTCATTGTTTCCATCCGTTACGGTCTTCCTGAGGACACCAGCAAAAGCCTTGCATGCACATTTGTACACTCTCTTTTGGATTATCATAATGCTCTTTTGTCTCACTCCCAAGCTGTCTCATGGAGAAGTTTCCGAAAAACCATCATGCCGCATGTTTCATGTTTCACTCATCTCCATTTGACCGTATTTCCCCATTCATATTCCCTTCACTGGCTTCCTTTTCAACAAAGGATATCCTATAAATCTGCATCCCTCTACTAGAAATCCTTTAAATCTTGCTGTCCTCAACATGTTGCTGATATGTTCATTTCTATACACCATTATGTGAACTCAGTTTAGCTCCTAATACTTATCTCTTCCAAATTCCCTCTGCTAGAGCTAAAACTTTTGGTCAGCGTTCCTTTGCCCATCAAGCCCCTTCACTTGGTATAATCTTCCACCTTAACTCAAATACTCGGCTTCTCTGAAATGAAACAGAAAACTTTTCATTTTCTATCTGACTGACATATACAAATATAAACCGGTGTTGTTTGGGAGGGCATTACATGCATTTCAATGCCTGTTTATTCACGTAACAGTTATTATTTTTGTGTGTGAAAGATGGGGAAAGTGTGGAGAGTGGGAGAGGCTGGGGCATGGTGCTCATGGATGTGACAGAGGGATGTTTATGTACATTGCCTGTTGTTCGAGTTTATTTGGTGTGTAGCTTGAGCTTGTTCTTGTTTATTGTATATGCTCAGGGCATTCAATTGATTAGGTGTGTAAATGTTCCAGACAATAATAGTTATAATAATAATATGTGTATATATATATACAGTAAGAGATAGATAGGAACAAAGAAAAAAGTTTCTTTATTCTTACCCCCACCTATGCATACCTTTCAAAATCCTTGCAAGAGTATGATACAGTGATTGCTCAGCTTTCTCGACCAACAGTTCAGGCATTTGCGTTCCATGTGTCTAAAAAAACAAGTACGCCAAAGAGGAAGTCAGTAGCATTCTAAGTCATAGTCAGCACAATGGAACGACTCCAAAACAACCTCCAGAAATCCCTAAAAAAAAAAAAACAGTCTCTACAGGAAGAAAGTGTTTGGAGGTAAATACAGCGTCAAAATATGTTCCAGAACAACACAAAAAAAATCTTCATGGGGAAGGAGTCTATGTAACAAGATAAATCCAGCAAAAACATTGACAGAAACAAACCAGAAGAACTAGCTTTAATAGGAAGTCTTTGCTGGGAATGAAATTCACCATATACAGTGACAAATTAAAAGAAAACAAGTCTGTAGGAAAAGGGAATCATTAGAGTGGTCTACACTGAGAAGTATCATTGTAGAAGAACAAGGTGAAGTGAGTATTTCACATAACTCTGTGACTCTTCAGGTCTTCATAAGAATGGTGTATAGATATACAGACACCACATTTCAAGACACTGACTATGTTGCAAGGGGATCTTCATGGCCAATACTGGGAAGCGTAACTGTAGAAAAATAAGAAGTGAGCATTTCACATACTTCTGTGACTCTTCCAGGCTTTATATGAATGGCATATAGATATACAGAACCGACTGCACATTTCAAGGCGTGTACTATGTTTCAGGGAAATGCCGGTGTCCCCTATGACCAAGGGAGGGTACCCTGCCACATTACAGCTTGGGAGACCTGGGTTTGATCCCCCGACCCAAACAGAACATCCCCACCTTCCTCGAGCGCACCCAGACTCTGTCGGCCACAACACGCCTTGGGGGTCTGCGCAAAGTTCTCACCCGTTCTGTCGCCACACAGACCGTCAGCGCTCCTAAGGTCAAGGCTTGTTTAATTGTTGATTGATGTCCTGTACTTAGAAGCTGAACAAGAAATTTGATTTTGATGATTCATTATTGTAGAGGCAAAATGCGAAAGGAAAAGCCATTGGCCAACAAGTAAAACAGTTATAATTGGAGCTACATCACTGCCAAGTCAGCAGGACACAGCAGGTGATGTTCAGTTTTCAATCGTCATGGATCTCTACATGTACAGCGTGTATCCCTTTCTTGTACTTTTGTTTTTCTTCCATAGTATGGACACTAGCATGTGATGGAACCATGCAGATGAATGGACAAATAGGTCAGAAAGGAAGAATGGACATGAAAGGAAAAATGTGGGAAGACAGAGGATAGGAAATGCGAACTCTTAGATAATGAATGTCAAATTACAAAGCCACCCACTGTTTAAACTCTTGTCTGACACAAATAATAAACCAGACACAGGCCCACTAATATCAAGTCCTTGCAGCACAGGACAGAATTTGAGGACAATATGTTCAAACAAATGTTCTTGGGATGCATTTTCCCTATAAGCAGATGTGTTTTTAAAGACAGTGTATTGCTTTTAGTGCACTTATTTTGTGTGCATCTCTGTTAACAAAATTGTATGCGTGTCTCTGTTTGCAAAATAACTCTGAAAAAAGTCGGTGGATCTTGTGAAGTTTTACAGGATTGTTTATAGTGCCGCTATTCCGTGATCTTGAAGTTGTAAACTATTCACAACCAAATGACAGACTGATACGGCCAGCATGGTTGTCTGAGCTTGAAACAACACGACCCGTAAGACTAAAGGAACAATCTTTTGCAGTAAAGGTCAGGTAAAAATTTCGAGAGGGAACGTAATTTTCATTTGTGGAGATGCATAAGATAAGGATAAGGATAAGTTCAGAAAATTGAAAGGCTGTTCTTCCCAGATACCCTTATTCTCACGTGCAGCATGTCTTGACGTGGGTGTGTGCAGGCTTTGTTCTACGCTGACCAGCTGCTGAGCCGTGCCCCCCAGTCCGCCCAGGACAGCATGCTGAAGGAGATGCACCAGACTCAGGTCCCCAAGTCCTCCCCTCCCTTGGCGCCCATCTCCTCCAAACAGCTCCTACCCTCAGTGCACTGAGTGTTCTCCAATGTGTAGATGTCTTTAGTCATGCAGCCGTCCCTGGGATTTAACTTTCATGAACATGTTCGATCCTTCAGCTGCCTGTGGGCAGTTTTCTCTGATGACTGTAAAAACAAAAAACAAATTCCACAGGTTGTTTACAGCCAGAATCTTTACAGATGCACATACACTCTCAAAACATGTTTTCACTTTTGTCAGCATACTCCTGAAAAAGAAAATGTTTTTTGTCCACTTATTTTCCATCGTGAAGGAAAAGAAAAATTTTTTGTCAACATCTCCTTTAGTTACTTAGCCATAATATTCAGCCTTCTCATACATTATGTGGTTGTGTAAAGACATCCCTTTTCTCTATAAGCCATAGGTATCGTATGTGTGTGTATCATAGCATAGTATGTTACATACACACATACAAGTACGTATACCAAATCACAGTGTGTTGCTTTCACTTCTCTGCAGCCAAATCTTTCATGCAACTGAGCATCACATGAAAGTTTGCTATACACATACCAACAATCTGCATTTTTTAAAGGAGAAAAGTAACAATGTATGAGCAGAACACTATTATATGGAAATAAATGTCTACAGAAAAGGAAAAAGAACCTCAGTCATCGTGATCTCATGGTATGGAAAGTGGAGCAGGATCACCTCCGCCCCAAATCATGAGCAAGACAGGTCTCTGAGGAAGAAAACTGAAATACTTCTTTTGCTCTCACCTACCCCACTCTACCATGTGGTCTTATGCTAATTTTCAGTATGGTGGACTGAAAAGACTGTATACTTATATTAAAAAGAAAAAGAAAAGAAAGATGAATCAGTCATTTTTTTTTATTAATTCTCATGGCCACCCCCTTGATGGTGTGACTCTGAACACGCAGCACATTTTCAGTCTTTTAAAGGTCTGTTTTCGAGGCATGGGTTGTGCAGCTCTGAGCTCCAAGAGGTTGTGTGAGCGCCTTTCTGCTTCACAGTTGGCAGATAGTTGATCGTACTAACTGAAGCAATGCAGACTGCTGTCTTCTTCTGCACCCCACTAGAATCAGTCAGCTTGAGAGATCGGTCTGAGAGAAGCAACACTTCTTTGGGGGCACCCCAAACTTGGTTTCCATGTTATCTGCCTTGGTCATCTTTTCGATTTTGGAAGGCAGTGGTTTTTTTTTTTTTTTTTTTTTTTTTTTTCTGTGTTCTGCTCATGCTATCAATTATTCATCACTTTACCTCACGTTCAGGGACATTTGGAATGCATAAACATCCCTCAAGGTGGACAGGTCCCCCCCCCCCCCCCCTACCCCCCCCCCCCCCCCCCCCCCCCGAGATTGATTTATCTTGTTAATTTACCAGTCATTTAAGTACAACTGTGATACCATGTTCTAGGCTGCAAATAGTAACTGACATGCCTTGAACCCAAGAGGTGTGTGTACATATAATTGATTGCATATTACTGAAATCACTGTACAGAGCTTTCAAAGTTAAAAGAAAAGCAAAGCCTTGATATGAAAAAAAAAATTGATAAAAATGTGATTAATTTTAGAATGATCCGCTCTCTTTTTCTATGACAATTTTTTTTAAACTGTGATGTCAGTTTGTTCCGTTTTATACTGTTATGTGTATAACTTACACTTCCATCACATTTTTTTTTTTTTTTTCATTTCTATCTTATCTTCAGTGATCCAACACTGGTATTACTCCCACACTGTTCATTCCACCTTCCCTAAACATAGCTACACCCAGTCATGTTGCAATCTCAGCCCAGCAGTCCAGAGGAAACAATCAACGTCAGGTCATCATAAGACAACCTGCCAGATGAGACTTTCTGAAATCACATGGAGTAACTGACTTCCTTTTTCAGCGAAGCAAGAAACAGCTTGATGTAGACTTTTTATCTTTTTTTAATAAAAAAAAAAAAAAGACATCACATCTCTTTTATAAAAAGTCAGGCTAAAAAAAACTCAAATTATCATAAAATTGTTCCTTTTTGTCTAACAGATGCAAATTCAAATTATTTGATTGTGTGCTACTCGCAAATGCCAGTCCAAATTTGTGTTATTTCATCATGTGCTTTTTATCACACCTTTTTACAGCCATTTATCACAGCCTTGTCAGACACTATAGAGAGTTCACTGCTTGAATGTTTGTTGGCAAACATGTTCAAAACTCAAACAATTGTCATGTATTACAACATTCTATTCATGTTTCCTTGTCATATAACAAAAGATATATTGTGTAAATATATTCACATGAAATGAAAATTTAAAGAGTGGAGTCATGTTTATAGTTTATGTACAGAACAAGAAAAAACAAAACAAAACAAAAACATGCATACAACAGACATGTCAACATACAGTTGCTTTCCTATCTAGTATCTATTTTGAGTGAAAATACCTTAAACTGAAAAAATCTTGCACACCTTTCATGCCCACTTATACATTCTAGTTCCTCGTTCTGGATAATGGCTTGACAAGCGTCTAAATCAAGAAACTAACGTTTTGCAACTTATATTTTCTTCAGGCAAAATCCTTGCCAACAAAATCAGATCATTAATTAAAAGTCTATAAAACAACTTGTGTCACTCCAAATACAGTTTTGAGATCAGGACAGCTCAGTTGGTAGAGCACCTGATTCATGATCTTGGTGATCCTGGGGTTGCTGGTCCGAATCTCTGCCAGGCTGTTTCAGAACAGGTGAATTTTTCCCTTGGAGTTCACATTGGCGCTAACTTCATTTCCAAAGAGTGCTTTAAATGAGACTATAAATCAAAGTTCTGTGTGTAAACCCATGCATATCATCTTGCACACATGTAAAATCAAATCGCCAACTTTTTGAAGCGAGGGCCAGTTTTGTCCTTGGTATGGATGACAAGTATACACATGGCATGCACCCTGTGTGTGAAAAATGGAAAGAATGAGTGGAAAACTGAGAGAGCCACTCTCGCAGTTTTCCACTCATTCTTTCCATGATGCCACATCAGACGATTGTCAATGGAAAACAACAAAACGTGGCACCAACAGGAAGCTCTTCAGTCTGGTCTACCATGGTAGGCAGCCCATTGTGAAATGAGAGCACAGATTGTAAAGTGCTTAGAGCTTGGTCACTAACCAAGAATAGGCACCACATAAGTACTCCAATAAAAAAAAATACATAGTGATATTGTCCATTATCCAGAGTGAACATCAATCCAGCACATATACCACAGCATATTCCAAGTTTGTGTGCATGCTCCGCTCACATGAAATTTGCAATTTCTAATATATCAGGAGTGCAAAAGGCAAAAATGGACTTTCATACATTGCAAAATAAATTACGTCTTATACTGCAAAACACCTAATCAAAAGTGAGTGAAGTAAGTTCTTTATTTAAAATTCACAGGGTACACACTACATTTGAAAGTGCTTACAGTTAAGTAATTAAGTTAAGTAATTAAAGAACATGCTTGCAGAGAAAATGCCATTCTCACAACACTAAAAAAACTGGACTTCAGTACCATAAGTAGTTCATTCTAGTGTAACATTTACCTGTATGTCATCACAGAGTTTTAGGTGCATGATGAGTGCACCCACAATGCACAAACTGTCATACATGCAAGATTGTTCTTACACTCAAAATTTTATCCATACACTCATTCGATGTCAATCACTTTTCCATTTTCATTACATTATTGTGTCCTAAACATATTGCAAACACTGCTCTTCAGAATCCCAAACAAAAATCCAAATCACAATAAATGTACATCATTATCTTGCTGCTTAAAAGATGAACCCACAATTGAACACATTCTTCCATATCAATTTTTCATTGGCCTGTTCATTACAGAGTGTGCGTGTGTGCATGTGTGTGTGTGTGTGTGGTGTGTGTGTGCGTGCGTGCATGCGTGCATGCGTGTTTCCAGTCTCCTCTTCCATGCCATGTATTGCGCTGCTCTGTCCACCCCCACCCAGGCTCCTGTCATTGCACCAGCACTCTATAGCAAGCAGTCAATATCAGGTCATCCTGAAGCAACCCACCAGATGAGACTCTGCACTGCATAGTCACAATGGTGGCATTCTGAGGGGCCTGTTCTGATCTAATACATGCAGGACATCATCAACAACCACACACACACACACACACACACACACACACACACTGTTCTTTCTGACAACAATTGTTTAAATGCTTGGCCAGTATGACCTAAAATCACCTAAAGTAAAGAATTTGCTTATTCAACTCTAGATCAACAAATATTTTCACAGCAAAGCCTTTCAAACTACAGTCAATATTCAATAAACTGAAGCAACTTAATACTGCTGGCAAAACAAAAGCTGTTTACATCAATCACCTTCCGACCAGCAAACATGTAATGTTTATTTACCACTGACTTCATCAACTGATAATATTTTCTCTACTCTAAAAAAGAAAAAGAAGCAAAAGGCACAGCGCAGAGAGCTACTTTCATCAATTACACTTGATGAAGACCTGCTGGGTATTCATGATTTCTTTCACCAAGCAAACTGCCTTTTCACCGGCCCTCAGTCATTTCGTAGCAGGAGTATGCAAAAACTATTGAACCTGTTTTAACAAAACTTTGTCAAAAGAGATGATAAGCAGCCCTGAGATGAACCCATAAAATTTCCTGTATCCAAAGGCAGATTGAAAAAAAAATTCATTCAACTAATTTACAAAAAAACTAATGAACTGATTCTAACAAACCTTTGAGCAAAGACAGATGTAATCCAGCAACAGACTCATTTTATTTCAATGCGGTTCCAGATCCAATGATAGATTTAGGATCATTTCAGCAAGATAACGGGAAAAAAATTACTACACTGGTTTGTATGTAAAACATTTATATTCAAACTTGGTGGAGGTCTCTGCTCTCCCAAATGGCTTTGCTGTCGGAATTTTCAGAAGGTGTAAAAACACCACCTAATACACCAGAACAGTAAGTGTTATATCTAAGGAAATAGAAATAATCATCATTTTTAATCATCATCTCATCAGATTCAACAGACATTTCTTCACCTAAAAAGTCAAAATTCTCTCAATTCTCAAATATTCTGTCCTCAAAGTTTATTCTACTTTCGCATTCAATCTTTGTTTAAGAAAAAAAAAAAAAAACGGAAATGGAGTTAGCTTGTGTAACATTTGTGTAACTGTATTCAACCAACAAAAGTGACTGGGGTCCACAATCAGCCCAGTGCACTTAAGAAGCATGCACGCAAATTTGCAACACACATACATTTCATCAGTCAACATTCACAAAGCATTCATGCTTTTTGCCCACACCTCTCCGGCCTTTACTCACACACCAGCAGGAGTACATATACAGAGATCAAGGCGACGACCAATTAACAGATGCAAACATCTGAAGATCATTTCTTCTTGGAGGCCTTTCTACGTTTTGGTGGTGCCACAACTTCTTCCACTGTTGTCTTCTCTGCTCTCTTCTTTTTTCTGACTTTTCTCCGAGTTCTGCACCTGAAATGTACAGGACACAACTTACACCACATCTAATCACAACTCTCTACAAAGCCTTAACTCACAACTATTGGATGAAACGATGATGAAATGAAAAATGGTAGGCATACAAGACAACAATCACAGTTAAATCAACTACTGGTGACCATAAGGTGTCCATTGTTTTGTTCTCCATTCTCTGTTGCTGTATCGTCTAGTCCCTGTTATATTGATGCTGTCCCTTCTCTTACTTTATTGTCATTCCCAAGTTAAAGCGACTGGCATATGTTCAAGCTTGATGCATCATTCTCTCTGTTTACTATCGTACCTAAGCTAAAGCAACAGACATATTTTCCATTTTTCTTGCAACATTATGTTCTTCTTTTTCCTCAGTGATACTTCTTCCATGTCGCTCATCCTGGCTCTCCCGTACACAACCTCAAACATGTTTGTCTTCTCACAGTTCCAGAACCTGCAGTCCATAGGGTGCAATTAATAATATCAGGCTGTCCAGAGGGAACCCACAAGAGGAGACGCTGCACTCTCACCGAGTCACTTTGATGATGGTCATTTATACCTGTTCTGATCCAACATCTGCAGGCCACTACTCTTAAACCTCTTATCATGACAATAATAGTTTAATTGTGGAGTGTTACCCTCTGTAGGGAACCATTATGCCCCCAGGACAGAGGAAAGATTCACCATGAACACGGATGGGAGGAAGAAACCAACACTGGGGTCTACATGAGAACTGGGCATGAAGGGCCACTGAACTTGGCTTTTTTGTTTTTTTTTTTTTTTTTCAAATATTTCTCTGATGACCATCAATGAGGATGATGAAGCTGGTGCTGTGGAGTTCCAATCTGGGTCAAGACAGCGTTTGACAGCACTATGCCGTGCTTCCTATACATATATCCCAGCTTCAACCTGCACAAACCTGCAGCAGTGGTGAGGATATGTAAGAATCACTTTCAGTGACATCCATTTCATGGATGAAATTCAACTGTGTGGTTCCAGTTTTTCCATTTGACCCCACCACAATTTTCATTAAACTCAAAGATGCTGGAAGGGGATCAGCCAGGGCAAAAAAAAAAAATCCCTCAAACATCCGTCTCTGTGGGAACTCAAACGTACGGCTGCCTTTCCTGCAATCTGTGAAGCTACTCGATCCACCATGGCGGCTAGCTCACCGCGATCAGTAAGTCAATTTCTTTCACAAATGCTTGTAATTAGTTAAAATCATTCTCATTTCACAGATTTGAGTAACTGTTGCTTGTACCCCTCAACTTCCCATATATCTTATTCATCGCTTTCTCAAAAAACTATTTGAACTCTTGTGTTAAAAAAAAAATGTCACACATGCATGAACACTGTACAAATTTGCACCAATGAAATGCCTGACCTTGTCAGTGGAGGATTTCATGCTCTGCATGTGTCGTAGTTCTGCGGTAAAATAACACCTGTAAAATATACCATTAATCATTAAACATACTGCAAGGAAATGTTCTGGAGTGCCCCACCTTCTGTCCCCTTTGAAGCTTTACTGACGCAGACAAAAATCTACACATCACACAAGAACAGACTCTTTCTCTTCTGTGAAACATGGTAAGAATCAACTGTTGATCATGAATGCAACAGTTTGTGGTTGATGGACCAATTTTGGCAGAGGATCAATTTTGGCATAGAACTGCACGATAGTCTAGTCCACGGCTTGGAACAGCCAATCAAGAAACCCGTCTGTAGGTGAATAAATACCAGAAACTTGTGTAACTATCAGACTGTGCAAACCTGTAATGAAACAGGATGCTATCACAGGTGACATCAGTGGAGAAACATGACGACAAGGAGGAGTGTGGCAGATGGACACAGCCAGAGGAAGGAGGCGGGGGACAGCACAGAGAATGAGGGGAGGGAATAGAGATGGTGACACCAACCCACATACATCTGCAGCCTTGGTTTACCTTTCAACTACCGATCTGTCCGTCTGCCGTTTGCCTGTAACTTTTAATCAAAACATAAAGGGTAGCTCCACACTTCATTCTACATAGATTACCTGTGAACACTTGGGTGCTTAGATGAGACATTTTGAGCTTCAGCTCTCATGGGTGCCGTTTGATATGTCCTTGAAAGATACTTTAAAAATTTTTTGAAATAAAAATTTTTTTTAATGAATTTTTCCTCCTTGTACTGAGCGCATACATGCCTAGCCCTAAACATGAATTTCAGTAGCACTGATTTCAAATTTCAGTAGCACGGACTCAAAATCAGTAGCATTCATTTTTTTCTTTTGAAACAGTTTGTGGAAAGAGTTGGTCAGGGTGTCATAATCAGCTCAACCTATGCATAGTATAAGACAAAACTTTACCACCATGTTTTAATTACAGAAAATGCGCTGTCAAAAATCACGCACTTTGCTTTTGAATCGTCAGAGTCCAATTTCACAATGAAGGGAAATTTGCCACTGTATTTGCTGGAACTTCTGTGACGGCTGACGTTTTTTTGATGCAGGTTCATCGGCATCACCAGTTGGCACATCCATTCGCTTTCTCTTTGTATTAGACGCCATGTTTTTCAAAACTTCAATTACTTGCGATATCCGGTTTAGTACTTCCGCTTTCAAAAGCATCGTTTGCTTGAACAACTGAGGTTAACATCCCTCTATAGCAGAAGCCATTGGAGACATGCGCTATTCGTCTGCTTTATGAAGACGGGGCTTTACGTCCTTTTTACCATTCGGTGTTCTACTTTCAAAAATATCATCTGCTTCAACTCACGACTGTTTCAAGTAAATTTTGTTGAAAAATCTTTTTACCGTAACGAAAAATAAATTTCCGTAATTGCCATAGCTACTTCGCTTTTTTGTTAATTGCCGTAGAAAATACGGAAGTTCCATAGGGGTAGGCATGTATGTGAGCGTAACAGTGATGGAAGCCACAAATCAAGTACTACTTCATAGACAACTATGCTATCACTGTAGACAACATAACTTTTGGAACAGATTCAGAGTCAAATGACAATGATTCACGAGACCAGATATGGTTTTGATTCTCAGACTGACATTCAAATCCTTCAGTGCAGGTAAGTACACAATGGTCAGCAACAAAGACAGACACATTCACATCAAACTATGTCCATGACACCTATAATTGATTTTCATACGAAAATTGGTTGGATCTGCATCAGTAGAAATTGTATTCATTCAACAATTTCTGTAAACCTTTATCTCGTTTTCATGAGTTTGTAACCCACTCTAAAAACTGATTCTGTAATAGGTGCATGTAACATCAAAGCAAAATTGTAGAGGATTAACAAGACAGGAAGCTAAAAACACATACTTCCACTTCCTTTACAGGCAGTCTTTACCACAGCGTTTTACTGCATATTTTACATGCAAGTATGTGTCCATATCAAAGCGATGCATGAGTCTTCATTTGACACACAACTTACAGAATGAGCCCACCCTGCATACTGTCCCCAGAGACTCCTGAAATGATCTCTCCTGAAAATGAAACAAACCCACTTAATTAGTGAAACTGGGAACTTGTGTGGTCTTCTGATCAACACAGCTTTTTTTTTTTTTTTTGCGAAAACTTGTTGGGAAAAAAAGAAAGTATATCATGCAAGTTCATAGGTGTTTACCAACAAGCTTGCACATACACTTGAATCACAAATTCACAGACTCTCTCATGCCTAACTGGACATGCATATGCTTGCATGCATGTGCACGCAAGCACACACACACACACACACACACACACACACATGCGCGCATGCATGTTAGCACACACACACACACACACATACATCTACACACAGAAACACAAAGACACAAACACACACTCACACACACTTACCCATTCTCACAACCATAAATGCACTTATAGTGGAACGAGTCTCCTTGCCACAACTTTCAGAGGGCAAAAGAAATCAGTTAATGTTACCAATATTGATGTCAAACAAATCAAGTTTCAAGAAGTGTGTCACAAATGGTAAAAAGTAATGTGTGGATGTGACAGAGCAAGAACAGAGTATTTTCTTACTAAAGTGAGTTCTTAGAAATACTTACCTGTCCAGACAAGAGCTTTAACCAACTTTGGCACACAGACATACCCAAAGAATTATGAAGTTCAAAAACAAAATCTCAAGACAGGGAGACTACTCCAGCCTTCATCAGCACAAATTCACTTTCTTAAAACAGGAAAATTCCTGAACAAATTTGGTATCATTGGCAACTATAAATGACTTTCAATGCCTGCCTACCTTGCACTGAAGAGTGAAGAGATCGAAGCTGAGTACCTAATTCATTCATGTTCATTGTATTATTTGTTTGTGTCTTGCCTGAAGAAGACCTAAGAGGTCGAAACACGTCGTGTTTTGTCTTGTGACTCGTTTGTCCACGTTTCTCTTGGCAGTTTGCTAACATTTATTTCAGATTTAAGAATAACTATAAATGTGTTAAGACTCGTGTTAACCATTCTCCACAGCATTTATTTCCTGAGCATTTTTTTTTCCCACTCTCTTTCTTTGCATTAGGTAAGAAGAGGCTATCTGACTGCTGGACTCCTGAATAAGATGATAAAACAGTATTTCATGTGCAGCATGCGCTTATCAAGTGAAAATGAAAGACAGCAATGAGGGATTTGACCCTAGCAAGAATTGGCGAGAAGATCCACAGGATAGGTAAGAAAAAAAAATATGCACGCACACACACACAAAAAAAAATCAATCAATCAATCTCTCTCTCTCCCTACCTATCAATCCATCTAACTACCTACCTGTGTATGTATGTATTCTATCTGAATGGTTGGTGCTATATACTATGGCAACACACACTCTCCACAGAAAAAAGTCCACATTTCACACACACACATCCACACATCATAAATGCAACATATTCCTTCTCTGTGTTCCTAAACTCACATCCTATCAATACGTGACTGTCTATACACACATACAGCATAGTCATCACCATACTTGAACACAAACGACACCCTCACTGAACTTCTACTCCTCTGAAACAACCAACACAAAAAGCTTGCACAGTATCCCAAATTACCTATCTCCTGGTACAGCTTATCCGTCACTGACTTGGCCGCCTGCAGTTTAGGCAGATAACTGCGAGCAGCAAACTGCCACACGTGAGTATCTACGGGATGGCTCCCGTCTTGTCCAGTGACATCAGGCACACACAATCTGCCACCTGGAACCAGCCTCACCGCTCACAAATCAAGCGACATTCCAGGTCTTGCTCTCTTCATCCCATTTTACAGACCTGGCAGAGCCTGCCTCCCTTTCTCTCTTCTGTATTCTAAGCACTGAAAGTGTGACATTTTTTTACTTGTTTGTATTTTGGAAGGGGGGGGGGGGGACAAGGGGGGGGGGGGGGGGCATCTGATCTTCTGTACCCCAACTGTAGTAATACTCACATGTTGCTCAATCTGGCCCCTGAATATACAACCACACCAATCCTCCTTCAATTACTGCTTTGGTACCAACAGTCAGATGGAAGCAATCAACTTCAGGTTATCATGAAGCAGCACGCATGAGGAGACACTGTACTGCCACATTCGCTTCAAAGATATTTCTCTGGTTGAACAGACTAGTGCACTTTTCTTTTCTACAGTCTGAAAGTCATGCACCAGTCACAAAGAAATCGACACAATTAAAAGCCAGGGCTTGCCATCAAATGAAAGGTTTCCACATCCCCTAAGTAAAATTTTGTAGTAGTTTTTACCCTAAAATTGTCATTTTCTTCTCAACAAATAGAGTGAAAAGAGAGACGACTGTGTAGTGAAAGGGGAGCGATACTGTACTTTAATGCACAAAATGTGTATGCTATCATATTTCATTTCTGACAAAGTAGATGCAAGGCCTCAGTGGTTCAACGAATGAACTTTGAAAAATAACAAAAAGAAACTTTTTTTTTTTTCTCTCTTTCTACTCACCAACAGAAACAATTTCTCCCATACCATCAATTCGCTTGCCCATTGTGTGTGTGTGTGTGTGTGTGTGTGTGTGTGTGTGTGTGTGTGTGTGTGTGTGTGTGTGTATGATGTGTGTGTGTGTGTGTGTGTGTGTGTGTGTGTGCGCGTGCGTGCTTGTGTGTGTGTGTGTATGTGTGTGTGTGCGCGCGCGCGTGTGTATGTGTGTGTACATGTGTATGAGAAAGTACAAGCATTTGTGTACGAGTGTGTGTATGCATGTGTGTGTGTGTATACATGGGTATGATAAAGTAGAAGCATTTGTGTATGTATGTATACGTGTGTGCATGCGTGCGTGTGTGTGTGTGTGTGTGTGTGTGTGTGTGTGTGTGTGTGTGTGTGTGTGTGTGTGTGTGTGTGTGCGCGCACGCATAAATATGTGCAAGTATGTGTGTTCATATTCGTACAAAACACTCATATGCACTCACAAATAATAAACAACATGAAACATGACTTTTCCTACACACCTGACTTCGTGAGCATCAGTGCATCCAAAATTCTAAACTGTATCCTCTTTTCAACATGACAGGAAAGGTGTAAATAATCACATAACCCACCTTGGCACCAACTCCACATAATTTCATCAACTCCGACTTGGCCTCCTCATACGAGCAATGTCGTAACGAAGACACCCACTCTTCCCCATGGTTCTCCATGATGTATCTGGCAGATGTTGCGATGAATTTTGCACGGTAGCCGAACCCTAGCTCCCGCAGTTTCTCCTCCTCAACTCCTGGCCCAGCTAAAGAAGCAAACCAATGGAAAGCTGTAATGCATCTTGCCATCTACCTCAGCAACAGGGTCTCCATATTGAACGCAGAGTTTCTCAACCATGCTGCTGATGCGTGAAATGTTGTTGTTTGACGAGCAGATGAAGGAGAAGAGGTTCTCCACTGGATCTTGACGGAGCATCCGGATTCCCCAGAAATCGCTGGCAGTTTTTTCTAAAGTATGGATCGGCATGAGACCATTGATGATAAAGTACCTCAATGTCTACGTTCAGCTGAAAATAGTCCTGCAAAAGAGCAGCCACATGGACATCAGTCTCTTGTGGTTCTGATTTTACCTGTGACATTTTTGTGCCCCCTGATATAACTTTACTCAATGTTTTTTCTTTAGATCAATGCTGGAATCCAAGGTCTCTGTTTTCACTTTCTTCTGTGGAAGCAGTCTGTCATTTGTGATAGCCTGCAGCTCCTGAGACCTGGATGTTGATTTGGGATTGGTTCTGGAGTAATCCAAGGTCTCTCTGTTTTCACTTTCTTCTGTCGAAGCAGTTTGTCATTTGAGATAGCCTGCAGCTCCTGAGTACTGGATGTTGATTTGGGATTGGGTCTGGAGTTGGTGTGCCAGGTTTCACTTGTTTGGATATCAGCCAAATGACTCTTTGTGTCGTCCTCAAAGATAAATTTGGTCTCTACCTTATTCTGTGGGAGGGATGTTCCTCTGCCATAAACCTGCAAACAAAAATAAATGTATGAATACATGTTGTTTGCAATGCAAAGCCTAGTATTCCCAGCCTATATAGCTATTAAACAATCAAAGATTTTGTAAGAACCAAAGGAAAAACATGTATTTCATTCTCACACTATTTCAATGAAAATGCTACCAATCTTGCCTGCTGGTTCTACCTACAAGTGTCACCATGTGTTGAGTAAACAACCACTGCTAGGGGAATTTTTTAGTAGCACTTTGGCGCAAGTCATCTCTCCATATTAAAAAGCCCACATCAAGTAGTCCTTCACATCTTACACTCATCTACATTTGAGAGTTTAATCCCACCACTGTGTTCTCTTCACTGGCTTGCAAAGGATCCTCTATACACTTACACCTCTCCGCTATAAATCCACCGAATCTTCTGTCCTAAGTCTTCAACTACATGTTGCACCTTTTCACTCTAACCATGTGAACCCCACTCTTTTTCTGATACCCATCTTCTCCTAATGACATCTGTTTGAAGAAAGTCTTCATCAACATTCTTCAACCCGTCAAGCCCCATTCCTACACCAGCTTTTTTCTGTCCTCTTTTTCAAATCAAACCTCAGAACAGTCCCCCATCCCACCCCCACCACCTCCCCTCCTTCAGCACCCTTCTCTCATTCCTACCCCTTCCAAATTACTAAATTTCTGATGTATTCAATATCATATTACAAGCTGTTTAAGAATGTGATACGAACACAGTCATGGGCTTTTGTGTTCGATAACCTATAGGCAATCTTTTTTTGAGAGGTGCACATCAATGGAGACTGTAGTGGGCAGAGGCAAACTCTTGTTTACATGTTCCGAAACTGGATGCTTCTATCACCATTCATCTCAGGACTATTCCACAGCCCATCTAGGAGAACAACTCTGAATCCCCC